>JAOTRJ010000001.1:7674116-7692120 GCA_028564905.1 Leptodoras praelongus | reverse complement strand
TGCAGTCAAACGCTGGCTGTAAGAGACGAGCAGGAAGCTGCCTCTGGCCAATACGGACAGGAGTGTGGGTGTGTGTGGGTGGAAACGGCTAGAAAAAGAAAAGGGGGGTGCACTAGATTAATTTCTTGATTAATTTATGCATAAACACCTACTTTGTTTAAAAATATATATTTAACAGAAAGAAGAGAGTTTTCCCATCAACTCTAATTACAGTAGCATATTCAGGCAAGGGACTGTCCATCTGGTAGATTTTGTGTGCATCTGTGTAATCAAAAATATTTTTCTGTATGTTGGGATAAATATATTTTTTAATGGAATTCACACCAGCAGATGGTACAACATTGAGTCGCTACAAGCAGACTGGTGGTTCAAAGTCATAATGTGCCTAAAATCCACAATACTGAAACACATATGTCTGTAACTGCACCTTTCACCATTTTGTGGCATAGTCCAATGGCATAGTGAAAAATCTCCATTATACTTTTGAAACTCCCATAATGCACTGGCATATATTAGGTTTCAAAATAATGATAATGTACTTTGGTGCTTGTTGGGAACTCTAAATATCCCTAGGGGACACCGCGCACGAGGCGAGAATACAACCTGGATGGGTTGCCAGTCCATCACAGTGCCGCATGCACACACACACACACGTTCAGACCTAGGGGTAATTCCAAGTAGCCAGTTCACCTGTTGTTGTTTGGGAAGTGGATAGAAACTGGAGAACCCAGAGAAAACCCATTCAGACACAGGCTGGTTAAAAAGTGTGCAATCCATTAATGTGCATTAAGGTGTTCCTGACTGATTCCTTACATTGGAATGTCTGCTGAAAGGAAAAGGCCAGGAAGAGGAGAAAAGTTCCCCATTCTGCTTGAATGAGTTTCACTGCAGACAGGAGTTAAAGAATCGATCCGTGTAAAAGGACACAGCAGTTGCTTTCCAGAGCCAGTACCCTTCTTTCTAATTGTCCAGACAGTTGGTCTGGGGAAGTGAAAGCTCTAGGGCTATGTGGAATCATGTTGGAGTTTAAAACAAGTAGAACACACGAACAGAGAGAGAGAGAGAGATATTATGGAGTCCTTCTAGGTAAATAAAAGAAATGGAATTTGGGAAGTAGTAGACTGGTATCTCATTAAGGCTCTGTCTACACCTCACAGCCAACGTTCTTGGGACAGGCTCCAGATTCACCATGGCCCAGACCAAGATAATGTGCTTCCTGAAGCAGAAGGAATGAAATGTTCTGGGTTATGTGAGGTAAAAGACTGCTACCATCTCCATGCTTCATTACAGATCTGTGCTTCTGCAGAAACAACACAAAGACCAGATGCTGACCTTTAGCTGATCTTTTCAGAATTAGAATCCCTGTCAAGCTTTTTATACGTCCTTCTCTTCTTTCGTATGCTTCCATTCACCAACATTCTGCCTAACTTGGCTTTTCTTTTTTTTTCAATTTGCCTCCTCATTTTCCTGCTTTACTTTTCAGTGCTAAAAGTGGCCTAAAAAACCCTCCGCCTGCCATCTCACTCTCTTTCCCTAGAAGGTCTTCGGGGAAGCAGCTATTACCTTTTAAATCCCTGCACACGTTGACTAGCAGGAGGCACTGGCCTGCTTTAACTCCCACAGTTGAATTACAATATACTGTACATTGTACATATACTGTATATATATATATATATATATATATATATATATATATGGACAAATATAAATAACATTTGAAAACACAGGGCAGCTCGGTGGGTAGCACTGTTGCCTCACAGCAAGAAGGTCCTGGGTTCAATCTGCAGGTGGAGCTGTCTGGGTACTTTCTGTCCACATGGGTTTAGTCTGGGTACTCCGGTTTCCTCCCATAGTGCAAAGACGTGCAAGTTAGGTGAACTGGAATACATAATTACCCTGTGACTGTGTTTGTAAGTTGTGTACTGATGAAAAAACTGTGCATCGATGTAACCTTATGCTTGTCATGTATAGCCACTGATGCTGAAATGACGTTAAAAATGAATAAACTACCAATTATAAATACAAAACATCCACCTTCTTGTTCCTAATCCCTCAGAGAAGCTGCAATGGTTAAAGCCACATCAAAATGCCAGTGTTGCATATGACATTATGGTACAATGTTGTCGGTGAGCCTGTGCTTGATTCTCCCATCCTTCTGAAGGTTTGAGTGATTACTTGAGTTACTGGTCAGCTTGAACCAGCCTCTGCTCTTCTCCTCTGACCTCTGTCATTAACAAGATGTTTGCACCTGTAGAACTGATGCTTAGTGGATGTTGTTTTTCACACCATTCTGGGTCAGCTCTAGAGATTGGGGTGTGTGTGTGTGTGTGTGTGTGTGAAAATCCCATGAGATCCACAGTTTCTGAAATACTGCTCCATGATTGGCTGATCAAATAATTGCATGCATGAGCAGAGATACATTTATAATAGTTATTAACAGTCGTTCCTTCACCAGCCTCACAAAAATAATATAAGCTTGTCATGTAAGCAAGAGATTTTCTGTTATCTCAAGCAGGAAATCTTTCAGATATGGGTTCTTTCAAATATGCCTCCTTAATCAATTGATAAATAGTCCGGTGCCTTCAGGACCCAAACCAATTTCAATTATGATTTTTTTTTTTAAATGAGATTGGGTTGGAGTGCCTTAAGGTATTGCATATTGTAGCCATGAAACATTCATCCCATATACTCTCACCTTTTAACATCGCTTGCATAGAGTGTAACTCGAGCAAATCCGTGACTACATTATTTTTATTAGCTTTCACCTTTAGAAAGTGTTTCCATCCATTTTCTATGCAGTGTTTCATTTGCTTTTCCGCAGGTCTTGTTAGTTTCGCAAATGCTAATGCTCTGTCTTCTAGGAGACAGGAAATCTCCCACCTCATTCTTCCGGTCTTCCTTCAAGCATTTTAATCACACTATTCTGTGACCTGGCATCACCATGTTTCCTCGTTTCTGCCGGAGAGACAGCGAGTTGTTAGGTAGCATATGTGCAGATATCAGCCTCCATATGAAGAACAGCCTGTAGTCATGGACCTGGATTGATACGTGAACTCAGCTCGCACTCACTGACTTTTTAAAATACACACAGATTGGGTTTCTGCTAACTTTTACATGGTCGTGTACTTTTTTCTATTTTTTTTTTGCTGGATTGTACAGAACATTAGCCGAGTCCACTCGATGAAGACCTTGAATTCAGTTCACGTTCTCTCTCTGGTCCTTTTGTTTCCTCGCTTTTCAGTTGATACTCATTTTTCTCTTTTGCTGTTTGCCCTTGGCCAGTCTGTCTTCATAAGTATGTATCTTTCTTTCTTTCTTTCTTTTGCTAGACATGAGACAGTCTGAAAATCTACTCCAGCACAAATGCTGTTGTAACCAGGACCTACATAAAAGATTTATTTAGACTTATTTACATCACGATTCAAAAGTGAAATTTCTGTAGATGAGATTGGGGTTTGCTATGGCTATACAGGCAGCTTGGCTATAGCTGATTGCATGCTCATTTTTAGTGCTCAGTTGGACCACATTATGTGTTAGTTACGTAACAGGCCAATGCAGTGTAAAGTAATGGATTAAGTAAAAGATTTTTATGTGTAGAATTATATGTATGTAAAATAGAAGTTTGTCATTGTCACTGGGAAAAAAAACAGTCTGGAGGAATTCCTTGGCACTCTAGTCTGAAATCAATTCACGATCAAGCAGAATTGCTTTCAGTTACAAGATGAGATCGACTAAGACCCGATGGCTATGACCCAGTTTTTCACGTTGAGCAAAAAGAATGCATCATGTACTCGTTTTTATTTTTTTTTGCTATGTTTTGCCTTTCCTTAATATTACTTAATATTGGCTTTCTCAAACGGGTGTCAAGTGGCAGCATTATTACTTGTTATTTTTGAAAGAGCAGTTTCTATAAAAATATATTTAAGTATCATAAAAAGGAGGTTGCTCTTGCATACAAAAAAAAATAAAAACCTTAGCCCTCTCTAAATGCTACTTGCTCTTTTGTTTCATTCTCTTTTGGGGCTCTCAGGGTTCCTCTCAAGACTCCTCTCAGGGTTTGTCAATAAGTCTTATCTGCAAGGTGAAGAGATCCTCCAATCGTATCTTTGTTTCGTGAAAAGCCTGCACATCAGCAATCAGTAGCCATTTGCTAAGGGAGAAGAGGACAGAAGACAGAACAGCAGAGGAAAAAAAGAAAAGAAGAGGTCTCCCCGGTGTCGGGTGTTAATACGAGATTAAGCAGCTTCGCCTCATTATGGTGTGTGCCGATGTCGACTCAATCCCGACACTCAATCCTGAGAGAGTATGAAAGGTCAAGTCTGATCATTGACCATGTTTTGAGCTTTCAGCAGCTGTGTGCGTTTTAGCATGCTTAAGCTCGCGTCTCGTCATCCTGCATCTTGACAGAAAGCGTAGCCTTTTCGCAATAGTAGTGCTTTAACGTTGAGCTATGCAAACATACCTGTCACCTAGCTCCATCAGATCCTGCACAGCCTTTGATCGCCGTAATATGATTAACAAATAGATTAAGCACCCACTAAGCCATGATGCCGTAATTGATTTTGTAGCCACCTGCCTGGGCGCACGAGTGCACGGTGAAAACACTGATGAACTTATTCAGCGGTTCTGCCATCATTTTCAAGCTTGGAGAAAACAGTACACATCAGCAGCACTTTCAGCCATCACTTATCGTCAGCCATTTTAAGTCTTTCCACATTGGATATTCCACCTCACGCCATTTCAACACTTTAGGCTTGAACAACCTGTTCACATACACATCCTAAAAAAAAATTTCCCCCAACATCATTACTGTATATTACAATCCTACAATTCATTGCTATTATTTAAGTTGTTGCTATAGTGACAATTACTATGGAGAACAAATAGGGGATGGAAATTGGGTACCTTTTGGACTTAAAGAAGGATGTTTTTCATCATTTGCTTCAATATCCTGTATGTGCAGACAAAAGTAACATGATTTCCACTTCCATATTCATATTATCTTTTCATAAATTTCCGAAATCTGAACGGGTCATAACAGCAGTGCTGCCATTGATGGCTGATATAAATAGACCAATCCCTGCCTGCCTTTCACACACAAAAACATATGAAAAAATGTTTAAAGTTTTCTGGCATGAAATGAATATACTCCTCATGATACACTCAATTGCTAGTTCCCTCTCCATTATTCATTATTCCTCTAAAAAAAGGATTCCTCTGGGTCCAGATCAGTCCAGAGTGGACACTGGTATAACTGGAGGGGTTTCCACTTTCTTGAGATTTATTTCCGGAATTGACAAGGTTACATTCCTCAATCTGAAACAAGGCTGTAGGGCAAGCAAATAAATAACAGGGAGAACATACACAGGGGTCAGCCTTACAGAGAACTATGTGCAGCATGGTCTCAGGACATCTCTCCTCCCTGTCAGCAGAGGTCACACTCACCTGAATACTAGTACAACTAGTACCTTTCATTATCACATCCTGGTCACTTAGTGATTCAAGAGTATTTAAGCAGCTCATACTGTACCGTTCATTCCAAAGTCTTGCCAATTTGTGTGTCCGAGTCTTGTTACTACTGATGGATTTATCATGTACCGAACCCTGCAAAACTCATTTGTAGTAAATCTCTTGCACATGCATCCTCATTCTGTTAGCTTTTTCTTGATTTTAGTGACATGCCAAAGCCATGAGTTACTTAAAGTGATTTCAAAGCACCAATGATGGAGAACACTTTTTTCCATTTTCCCCATATACTGTAATTGCTCAACCACTGAAACCAGAAACCAGAAATAGCGAGTCTGTTTAGCTCATTCTTTTGCTGCAAGTAGGATCTACATGCCTATTTCTGGCAATATTCCCTCCATTAATCTTGATAAATACATATTAAGCCACACACTGTATTCTTTGTGGTTTCCCTTTCCTAAAATCAGCCTGCAGAAACATTCCCAGTTTTATTTTATTTTTAATTTTATTAATGTATTATTGTAATTTAGTTGTATACTATTTTTAAATTTAATTTCTTTTATTTAGATTTTTTTACATTTATTATTTTATTTGAGTTTCTTTTTAACTAATTACTTTTAAATGTACATGCATTTTATTTTCTTATTATTTTCTCATTATTTTATTTTTAATGTTTTAAGTGTATGATTTTCATTTTTTTTATTTATTTATTTTTTTTATATATATATTTTTTCCCCTTAAATTATTTTCTTTCATTTCATTTTACCTGAGAGTAGAAAGCCAACTACTACTTACATTTTACCTGATGAAAGCCAACTACTCTGCTGCTTATAAGTAGCATTTCTCTGTGAGACCCACAGCAGTAATTTGCAATTCAGCCACCCAGTCCCTGGAGGCCCAGACTGCAATATAAAAGCAACACCGTAGGGATGTATCCTGTGAAATAGTTGTATATGAGGTACATTAAAAGCTTTGCCTTAGTAACCTTTAAATCACAGCAGATGTGTCATCCTTCCACAACATAATCATGTCCTCACTTGTGGTAGCACGACTTGACATTTTCCACCATAATACTTCCCTCTGGTTGGAGTATGATTGCAATTAGTGATGCTAATTGCTCAGGTAATGACATTGAGAGAGTGTGAGTGTATGCATGTGTGTGTGTGTGTGTGAGAGAGAGAGAGAGAGAGAGAGAGAGAGAGCAAGCCTCAGACCTCAGGGTTACCTACAGAGATCCCAGCAAGCTGTACACATCTCCAGAGATCTTTATTATACAAACATGATACAATTAATCTAAAATAACCAGAGATCTCCTCCTTAACACACTAGAGGGTTATAGTCATGGTTCATCACACACACATGCACACAGTCATACAGGAAGAGACGCAATATACAGCACACACACGTTTTACCCGGCTCAGTCATGCAGTTATCCACTCAGACGATCACAATGATACAAAGACAAGCATGATACATAAAACCATACCAATACAGGCCAAGAATTTCCTTTTTTTTGTTTGTGTCCAACATCAGAATGGAGAAGAAAGGTGATCAAGATCCATGGCATGTTTTGTTGACGTCATGTAGGCTGGTTGGTTTGAGGAACTGCTGATCTGATTTTCAGTTAGAAAGGTGCAAAAAAGGTGCAAAACAACAACACCAACAACAAAAACCTCTAGTGAGAAGCCGTTTTGTGGTTGGAAATGCTTAAGTGAGGTGGTTCAAGCTGACATGAAGGCTACTGCAAAACAAAGACCACTCTTTACAACCGTCATGAACAGAAAAGCATCTCAGGACACAGAAATCACGGAAACTTGAGGCAGACCGAGGACCACATTGGGCCCCAGTAATGCGACACTGGCTTTTGGGGACAATGTAAAATATAAGACTGAATTAAACTGACACACCGGATACATTACACCGTGGTCTAAGCACGCAATGGGCTGATTTGCATCAACACTTTGGATGGCCTCCTGTTTGTCACAGTGTGTGTGTGAGCAAAAGAGAGAGGAACAGTGTGGGACGTGGGATATGAAGAGCATATGTCGTATGTTCTGCAGTGTGCAGCAAAATGCTAATGACTAACTGCTCAATTGAGAGCTGCACTCGCCGGGAGCAGTGTGTATATGTGTGTGTGTGAGTGAACTGAGCTGATGATCACTTGTGCGTAGGAGCTTATATATGGGTATGTGCATGCATATGTAATTTGTGTGTGTGTGTGTGTGTGTGTATAAGAATCCTAGTATGAAATTTGCCATATGAGTAGTTTTCATTCCAAGGTGCAGAAGATCTATTTTCCCATTAGCAGCAGAACATTTAAAGCTGCATTAGGTTGTATGTATACATATAGGCTTTTGTCATGTTGGCTAAAACTGTCACTATGTCCTGACAGTAGTACATGATACAGATCATTTGTGGGGGAAAAAACAAGCTCTGGCTCCTTCAATGCTCCTAATTCCATTGGAAAAATCCACTGTGCCCGAATCAAAACAACCAATCAGCGTCAGGAGGCGTGTCTGAAGTCTGATCAGTGGATGACTGTTCATATACACACTGTGGCCACCCCCCCACCCCCCCCTCTCTCTCTCTACCCCACACATCCACTCAAGATCAGTATTGTCAGTGAGTGCGTTCGGGAGCTTTCCAAATGCAATGGAGGATAATACAAAAAATAATCCATAAGTAAAAAAAAGGTCAATGGTCATGCGCCTTTTAGTATTTGAACTTGGATTATATCGACTATTCATTGCTAAAGACACTGGACTAGTGACCAGAAGGTTGTGAGTTCAAATCCCACCAATGGCCACTGCTGGGCCCTTGAGCAAGGCCCTTAACCCTCATCTACTCAGTTGTGTAAATGAGATAAATGTAAGTCGCTCTGGATAAGGGCGTCTGCCAAATGCCGTAAATGTAAACGTAAATAAACATGCAATGAATTGAGGATTGGTCTTCTAAAGTATAGTCAGGAGAAAGCCATTGTAAAGCTTGTCACATCAAGCTGTGTGGAGTTTAATTCATGTTTCCTTCTTATCGCTGTGAGCTCCCCACTGTTTACCCAGCCACTTTAGTTGCCATGGTTACTAGCATGTGCATGCCTGACAGCCGTCTCTGTGGGAAGGGGCTGTGGAGGTAGGGCCGGAGGGCAGCAGAGAGGAAGAGGAATGGACCTAGATGCTGCCTGGAAGTAGGAAATCCACTCTCTTCTCAGCCCTACCAACTGCAGCTTTAAGTCCTGGAAGTTATGAGGTAGGTCCTCAGTGGATCAGATTTGTTTGTCCAGCACATCCCACAGAAGATTGATTGGTTGCCTGTTGCTGAATATTTAGTAACCAAATCCAGTTAACCAAATCCAATGACTGTTGGGTTCAGTTTCACGACTCACACCTAGCCATGATTACTGCCAGACCTGTTCAATCAGAAAATCTCTTAAACAGAAGCTGTCTGGCAATGTGAAGCAGAAAAGAAATGTGAATCCAAATTAACTGAAGTCTACAAGTCTGGAAAGCATGACAAAGCTAAGGCTCATGAGCTGGATGATCGAGATCTGTGTTGGACTTTTAAAACAAGCAGTTTTGTGTGCACTGATGATAGTGGAGACAGTAAGAATGTGTTTTTCCTTTTGCGTTTTGTTTTTCATTCAACTATAATACTTTATAATTCATCACTTGTGCTGCACTCCACTGCTCACTTTCCCTCATGAGCCCATTTCCAATTCTGTTGTTCCTTTTTGAAATGATTTTTTGGGTTTTATTTTCTTGCTTTTATGTCTCCTACTAATTTGAACCATTTGACTACTTTGCATTTACATGACACAAGGCAACAGACTAAAAGGAAAGTATTCGGCAGGGTTCGAGGTATTTGTTCATAACTGAAGATGACTGAAGTACATTGAAGCTGATGTACCAAAGTCAGAATACATAGTGAACATTGCAAAGAGCTGACACTGAAGACTGTTTACATTAAATTACCATATACATGAATATCATATATTAGTTTTAGTGAGGTGTAAGCCATTTACATTTACGCCATTTATCCAAAGGTGACTTACAAAAAAAATTAATCAATGCCTTCACACTATGGTATAAGTTTAATATCCAAGCCTGAGCTTGTTGGCCTTTCTGCTCTGAATTCCTTATGGATGATCACTTGAGAATCAAAACAGATGACGAGCAGTGACTTGATTTTTGGTTTGCTAATGTGAGCTTTCTTTGGTTTACGTGATGTTGTCGTGTTCCATTCAGCACATCTTTTTGTCTCAGGATCGTACTCAGACTCCCATGATTCATCTCCTGTGTTCAGGAAATTGGGCTCTCTTGTTAAACAATCCAACATTTGCTCCAATCTCTCACTGTTCCAGTGACAAAGAATGGATCCTACTGTTTATCTGAGGTCTAACTGACCTTGAACCACCATCCCCATGCGTAAGCCCTGCAGTGCATGGGAATTTCATTCTCCTTACTTTCTAGACAGACCTCGTATATTTTCATTATTAGTCATTACACTCGTACACTCAAGTTTGGACCAGATGTGGTGGTACAGTTGAACAGGTACAGGAAACTGGGTGGAATTGCGTACATCGGTACATGCATTCCCTGCCTGATGAAGGCTAACGCAATGAGCCAGTAATAAAAGCAAAACGTCATCAGCGAAATATTAACTTGATTTGTCAATTTACATAATCAGGTCTGACAAGCGTAACATTGACATTTGCACAAAACTAAACATATACATGATGTACAATGTCTTGGTCTGAGCTGTTGTCAATTATCAGTTATTAGCTGTTGTCTAGCTCAGCTTTCCTCTTACACGAGAGCTCATTCTGTTCGTCTTAATTGTGGAGTGTGTGTATGTGATTGAAAGTCACATTAAAATGCCATTAGCTTTGAGATTAGTGTAACTGGTGACAACAAATGAATCCTGCACATAAATTTGCATAAATAGTGGTTGCCGTGTCTCGGTGTTGTTTAAATAGTTTTTTTTTAAGCTGGAAATGTTCTCTTTTTCCAATCAAAACAGTAAAACTAAAAAATAATGATAACGCAATAATGGTGCAAGTTAAAATTACTCCTTCCTGTCTTCTTTCAAGTAAAACTAGTTCCTTCCTGGAGCCTTGCTTTTGCAGTGTTATATAAATGAACCCACAGAATTATATCCAGGAATACAGTTCATGTAGACCCACATGTACACTACGAGTCTGACAGTCTTAAAGCGCTTTTAACAATGGACATTGTCTCAAAGCAGCTTTACAAAATGAAATTAGGATATGGCTTATAGGGTTTGTCCCTAACTGTTATCCCTAATGAGCAAGCCGGTGGCGACAGTGGTGAGGAAAAACAATTACCGAGTCATTGTTTTATGATTTACAGGTTTATAAGGGGACAGTGTAGCTCGGTGGTTAAGCTGTTGGACTAGTGACCAGAATCCCACCATTGCTAAGAGGCCACTGCTGGGCCCTTGAGCAAGGCTCTTAACCCTCAACTGCTCGCTTGTGTAAGTCTCTCTGGATAAGAGCGTCTGCCAAATGCTGTAAATGTAAATGTAAATATACTCAAAGACATCCCAGTGAGCATAGGCACACCAAAAATAAGCTTTGACATTTCATGACATATCACATGGTATCAGGACCTCGGACCCAGTTACAGACTTAAGCACGTTCAGAGGGTTGCTTCAGAGAGTACTGCGCATGATAAAATAGCCTACATCCCACCCAAACATTAGGCTTTCATAACCTGGATGTGATATCTTGTGAGTTTTCTTTAGGTTTTGCGCACGAGTATACTGTATGTCAGGACACAATTACTTCCATTTACAAACAATAGGATGTGCTGGATCAAGTGCTGTTTTATCTGTTACAAAACAATGAGCGTGGAAGCCATATGGTTTAATCAAATGCCTACTTTAGTGCTTGTTTTCTCATTTCTATAGCATTATATGCATTTCATAATCGTCTGTTGTTTCTCAGTTATATCGTATTACGTTGGACAGAAAATAAAACAAAAGCTGTTTCCTTCTTCAGTCCACATTTTCTGTGCCTGATTACTTCGGGCTTAAAAGCAAGCGCTGGTAGTCTGAACTAATTGCGGGTGATTTTAGTAAATAAAGTGACTATCAGTATTACTGAGTGCCAGATGAAAGGGGAAACTCTCTTGTCGTTTCACTGTTATCAGGTTAGTCTGCTGTCTTTGTCTGTACTACTTCTGGACATTAAGATGTAGCTCAAGTTTAAAATGAATTCCCACATTAATATTTAGGTGGTGTGCATCACCTAGAGTCTGTTTCTTCTGATTTCCTTACAATACTCCTTTTTTCCAGCTGTACCTTTGGTAAAATGTAACTGGAATAAAATTGAATAGCTCTCCCTCTCATCATTTTTTTTCTCCTTTTACTTCTGCATGCCTGTCAGGCCCAAAGTGAGTGATCAACGTTGGATCTATTGTTTCTTTATTCAGTAAAGTCAAAGAGTAATGGGTTTAATCATTCTTTCTCCCTCGTGTGCGTAAAAAGATCATTGATTAGTTCCTGAATTATAAATGAAGAAGTTGTAGTCTTAAATACACAACAAAATGTCACTTGCGCTTTCGCTGACAGGCATCTTGACATTTGTGTAAAATACCCCTCAGTAATTGCAAGGATTTCGAAGATAAATTATTGCGCAGTTGAAAATGGGCTCCCACTGTGTAATCGTGCAGACTGTTATAATCCGTACTGCCGCAAGGCCATGCGCTTAAAACGAGCTGGAATTATTAGATGGGACTTTAGATAGGATTAGACAGAGAGGGATTTAGCTCCTGCTTTGATAATAAAGTGTTGGAATCAGATTCTTACAATGTGTTTAAATGTACTCAGTAAAAGGATTTCTCCAAATTTCTGCAACAAATACCGAGTTCAAATCAGTATGAGATTTTAAATGTATCTGACTGGTTAGAAGGTTGATTAGTTTTCTATAATTGCAGCATGGACAGTAGATCCAAATGCGATTTTTTTTATATTAATACGCTCATTCTAATATGTTATCGTTTCTATATTAACAGTCTCAAGGGACTTCTGTTGTCGAATCTCCATGTAAAGACTAAAAAAAAGCATGCGTAATTATTTATATTTTATTTATTTAGCATTCTGGAAGGAGTCTCCAGTGTTTCGTAACAGTCTGAGGTAAAGCTGGAACTTTCCAACATGGGAAGTTGCATTATTTTTTTAAATAGAGAAGAAATAAGAGAGGTTGGTGAGGCAGTGAGAGCCCCATAATCGGCCTTGGGTATGTGAAAGGCGCTATATAAACTGAACTTATTATTATTATTTTATTATGAATGACTGATTATAGTTATAAATGTAGCTTAAGTGTTATGTCCGACTTGCCTCTTGGACGTTTCACAGTGTTAAAAGTATGTTGATATGAGTAAATGTATAAAAAGTACATCATATTCTTTAATTGGTAAATTCATGTGGTATTAAGAAGTATAAAACACATCAGCATATGCTCTTATTGAAGAGTGTTGATCACGCCAAACGGTAAATAAAGATAATATATATTACAGTAATTACCAGGCAACTCTGCTGACAGTACGTTATGTTCATGTACAACATTTATTTTAACCGCATAACCGCAGTTTGTACTGCAATTCAGAGCTTAAAAGGGACATTAGATATGCTTATAAAAGGCATTAAGTGTATCTGGTATTACATTGTCTTTTCTTTAGTTCCAGCGACCTTAGCAAATGTCAATCTCATCCAAACAGGATTTAACTTAGCTCCCTGTAATGGCTCCACTGCCAATGCAGCAATCATGGCTAATGGATTTTCCCATTTCATGGTAGCTGAATGCAGTTTCAGCAAGATTTAGCAAGATGTCATGCACACTGATGCATGCTAGAATGACACTGAAGAGTGGGTTACTGGGATTACTTAAAGATGCCTAAAATCCCATGTTTCTCCGTATTAAAATCCCTGATTGTGATACTCTCTCATCTCTTCAACTCCAAGCTATGGGTAGGGTGGCCAGAGGGATATACTTTCTTAGAGGAAAAAATGAATCCTGCACAAAAGCAAGAACAACAGAGAACATCATACCAATGGTGAAGCATGGTGGTGGCAGTATCATGCTGTTTGGATTAAGTCAAGATGGGTTTATGAATAGCTTCAAATATTCAAACTATTCTGGCACAAAACGTCTGTTAGACAGCTGAAGAGGAAGGAAAAAATACACCTTCTAGCACAATAATAACCCATAGCACAAACACAGGTCAACAAAGGAATGGCTTCAGAAGACAATCAAGGTTTTGGAATGACCCAGTCAGAGCACAGCTCCAAATCCCAATTTTGCAATGAAGAGTTGAATAAAAAGTAATAGTCAGGAGCTGTGCACACGTTTTTGTGTGTGTGAATTCTGACAAAGCACTTGAAACGTCTTCTACAGAACACGTAGTGTAAGTGTCTTACGCAGTGTAAGTGTATATTGTTATACAATATATTTTACAAAAAGAACATTTGCTAGGAATGGAAATCAAACTGTAGATGTTTGACTTTTTAGCTGGATACAGGGAAATTACCATTGTGGTAGTATGTGTCTGCGAAATATAATACTTGAAGCAAGTGGTTATTACTGGGTACTATATTTACAAATAAGGAACTATTTTGAATTCATTGTACTTCTAAAGGTAATTACAGATTACTTTCAAAGGACATATGTTGCAAGTGCTATGACCCAAATTTAAGGCTGACGACCTGAGGAAGCAAGAAAAAGGGAGATAAAATGTTACATATTGTTACACATCTGCTGTACAGACGAGAAACAATCATTTTGCCATTAGTCTGTTTTTCACATTTATGTCTATGTAATACCGCACAAAACACAAGTACTTATAATTATTACTCTAGTCAGTCACAGTACATGAAGCTCAGACAGTTGTTGGTCATGTCCTTACCTGGATGTCCATTTTAAGTCATTTTAAGGACCTACATAACCTACATAATTTTTGTTCAGAAGTACAACAAATTGAAAATAGTAGTGTTCCTCATTTGTAAACATGCTTGTAAATTACCCAGTAATAACCACCTACACCTTACTTAACAGGTACAAACCCTGTAATAACTGGCTGCAAGTTAAAGTGTCCAGGCGTTTTTCCACTTAATATGCGTCTTTCATTTGTTGTTCAGTTGAATTTCATTGGTTGCTAAATTGGAAAAATATTGGACCCGATTTGTTTTGGTTTAATTGTTTATACCACAAAAACCTGCTGTTTTTACAGGGGTGTATAGATGTAGATATAGATTATATCCAGTGTATGTAGTGGAATTCCTCTTCAGGCGTTCCTTAGTGGGCTGGAATTTTACATACATTTAGATGACACATGAAGAACAGGCTCGATGTTGCAGATCCGTGAATGAATGTTACATCTGTCCCTTGTATGTCTCATGCACACACATACAATACTTCATGAAAACCTATTTTATACTGTTGTTTTTTTCTTCTAATGATTAGAGAAATGGATCTGTATGCCAGGAGCAAGTATGTTCCTCCTGAGTTTAGCCTTTTGATTGATGAGCAAATAAAAGAGAAGAAGAAAAAACAGTAAAGCGGCAGAGCGAGCATGTGCTGCCCACACAGACATGGACGTTTGGCCTTTGTGAGAGTTTGCTTCACAGTCAGTTACAAAGCTGAAAATGATAACAGGCTAGTTGTGAGTGGAGATGGCTCACCTTTTGAGTTTTCATTTTGTTTGAGAACAATAGAGCTCCCAAAGGAAAGTATGTAGCAGCTGCTGACACCATGTTCCTGAACTTCAATAGTGTTCATTCAATAGTAACTTATCAGTGTTGTGTGTGGGGGTTTACATGTCCATGCTGGATGCCATGGATGCTAAAAATCCCAACTCAATTTCATGAAAACCCAGTACTAGCTGGTCCTTTTTTCTTTTTGCCAAATCCCCTATGTTCTAAAAGGTTGAACCATTTTATCTGATTACTTTTTTCTTTAGTTTTATATTTATTTTATTATTTTTTATTTATGTATTTAACTCTTCGTCTAGATTAGCCCTTCGATCTTTTCTATTTGACAGAGCAGAAGAAAAATCAAGCGCTCTAAAGTGGAGATGATAGAAAAAAGCTGCTGTACATGAACTAGGTTGTATATTATTAAATATTAGATATTCAAGAAAAGACCCACACTGTCACTGCCTCAAAAGGTATGCAGATATGGGTTCAGTTTTGAAAGGTGCGTCATTAATATTGAACTACCTCTGCCGCTGCTGTTTTTAGGGAAATATTGATTTGTTCTCTTTAGTTTCTAAAGATATGTTTTTTTTATATTTCCATACATATAAGTCAGACTTGTCACCTCTTTTTGAGGTCTTGATTATTTATTTATGTGCTGTCTTTGATCTTTGAATAATATTTAGGGTTTGGATTTTGATTTGAGGCAGAAGGCATTGAACATAGAGTTCCTTCTCTATTAAAATCCTTGCTTCTTTTGGATCAAACCTCTAGCCTCTAGTCAAACTTGAGGATCTCTTTTTCTAGGAGTATACTACTAACAGATCTGATCCAGGTAAGAAAAACACTTAAGGTAACTTAACCTTAACTGTATGAAGACCCCCATTTTAAAAAGTGAATGGCCTGATTACCTCATCATTTAGATACAAGGTGTGTGGGTAGATATTAAATCATACTTTGTGTGACTCCTCAAGGAAGGACTGCCTTCCTCAAATTGACAAGACCAGGATAAAGGCTGACAGGACTTTTAACAATACAACGGTCATATCAAAATATTTAGTTATAGGATTTAATATATATTATATATATTAAATAAATAATATAATATATATATTATATAAATAATATTTAGGAGCATAACTGGCTCCTCAGATTGTCCCTCTTGGGGAACCCTTAAAGGCTCTATTTAAACCCATACAGACAGTTACTGTATATTTCAGAGAAGGTTCCAATTAGAACCCATTTCACAAGTTGAGACCATGTCAGACTATGGAGAGTGCTGTGGAACTGTAAGAGGGTGGAGGGACTCCAGAGAACTTTCATTGGAGCTCTGGGTGGCTTCTGCTATGCACTACACAGCCACGCCCACCAGTGACGAGTCTTGTGCGGGAGTTAAATAGTAGGGTGAAGATTGGGACAGACAAGCATAAAGATGGAGAGGCTCCCAAATGATGCAGCAGAAAAGCATTCAGCCTGTTGTTGGGAGATCAGGAGTTAAAATCCTTATGATGCAGGACTGGCCATGCTGTCTGGGGAGGAGGGATAGTAAGACTCTCCTCCCTGTGAGTCAGAGCGATACTAGCCAATAGCAGGTGTCTGAGTTCATGTATGTTGATGAGGGGAAATTAGATTTTCCTTTCAAGGGTGTTCTGCTGACCTGTGGTCGAAAATATCCGTTGGCAAGCTTCATATATCTCAGCGAAGGCTCATTAGCCATCATCCTCAAGACGTACTCTAACTGTTATGTGATAGAAGTAGAGCTAGCTGGTGGATAAGAATAGGCAAATGTCCAAATTGTGAGAAATGGGGAGGAAAAGAATCAAAGGACCCTTAAATATTGGAAGAACCCTAGATGAAGTGTCTTAGAGTGAGTGCTTTGAATGTCTTCCAAAAAACATGTTATGTATAAGAACTTTGTAAATACAAAGGTGTGACAGACTAAAGCTAGGACAAAAAGTCCTGCTGCAATGTACAAAATCTAGCAGCATTAGAGCCCTGTTTTTGAGCAAAAAGCTCATTTTCACTGTCTGTCTCTTTCCTCCTGTGTCTTCCTTCCCATGGTCTGTAATTGAATTGTATATGAATAATTTAAAACATGAGCTCATTCTTCTCTCTCTACTTGAATGATCTGTCCATCAACAGCTGGTAATTGTCCATATCAAAAGAGTGGCCTTCTTCTGCTCCTGCTCTCTCTGAGGGCCTGCTGGGAAATATTCAAACCATCTCAATTGGAGTGAATAAATGTTCTGCATTGGAGCGAATAGGATCATAGCTCAAGTGAATGACTGGCCTCTCAAGGCAGTGAGTCATATAGTTAAATTGAAGCTATGACATAATGATGATGATGATCATCATCATCAGCATCATCATTATATCATATAATGATAATGATACGTTACAAATCTACAGAATGAGCATAGCTGTCATCGTGGAGGAGGATGCTCGGTGGATCGAAATGAGCGATAATTGTCATATTAAACTTATTTGCATAGAAGTAACAATTCTAGGCTTTTCTCCGGATATTTATGGGTCCAATGCAATTTCATTATGACCTATACATTTCAACTTTGGTGAGAACGTAGTGCAGTAGACTCTGAGAGCACAAGAAAAGAATAAAGTCAAGCCTTCAGGATGAGGCTAATCTGCTCTGTATCATTCAGTGCATGAGGTGGAAGGTTTGACTCAGTGCAGATCCGCTTCAAGATGCTGGGTTAATTTGATTGGATGTGATTAAATGACTCAGATGAATAACAACAATATATTGATAAAATATTAGACTCATTACTTTTCAATCGTTGACCATCATACAATTCCTTTTATGTTTCATAAT
>JAOTRJ010000001.1:7640842-7664169 GCA_028564905.1 Leptodoras praelongus | reverse complement strand
ATATATATATATATATATATATATATATATATATAGAGAGAGAGAGAGAGAGAGAGAGAGAGAGAGAGAGAGAGAGATCTGGTGTGGGTGACGAAGTGGTGATGCCCCTGTTAAGATTTGACTTCTCATCTCTCTCTCTCTCAGGCTATATTTATCTTTCATCAATCTTGAGATTTACATACATACATGATACATACAGCACCCTGCAATAAAAATAAGAACTCCTGTCCTTCCATATAGGTCCATAGCTCCATTTTCCGTGTGTGTGTGTGTGTGTGTGTGTGTGTGAGTGAGCAAGGTGGTGGGCAATTAACATGGTTATTAGAATAATGAGTCTGCATGCTTATGAATGTGTTAAAGACTAAAACCATCTGTGAAGAATCACACTGTCTGCCCTCTATATCAATTTTCTGTCTCTCTGTCTCTCTTTCTTTCTTTCTTTCTTTCTTTCTCTTGATAAAAGACAAAGATGGTCAATAAAGATTTCTGTCAACAGATGGAGTTATATCCACTAAAATCCCCTGATTTTTCATTTATGTGTCAAGACTGAAGTTGGGGAAATAGGACTTTATGGGACTTAAACAGCCAAAGCTGTCATACTCCATACTGAATGCATTAAGAACAAACATTCCAGCTTTATAATACTCAGAAGGCCATCTGCCTTTTTATGTCTCAGTGAAATAATCATCGTTCATCATCCATCTTTTTATTTCTCCCATTTAGTGAAGTTTGAGGCTTGCCATCTGAATGAGCGGATCAGCTTCGAGAGCAGTGACCCCAAATTCAGCGTTCGTCCAGATGGATCTCTGTATGCGCAGCAAGATGTGATGAACCTGTCTGAGCCCATAGAGTTCATGGTGACGGCTCAGCGGAGCAAAGACACACAGATATGGGAGACGACGGTTAAACTGGCCATCGCCGGACACCCACCTCCACCCCTCATAAACCAGGTGAGGAACATAACTTATTAAGTAGCTCAGCAGTTACAGAACACAAACAACTCCGTAAATGATTATGATTAAGAACATTTAATTAGAGTATATGTAATGGCACCCTGCGAAAGGAGACGGCGTCTGTGTGTGCATTTTATCATCTCTGTGAGCTTTTCCTTTTCTGTAGTTCTGTGGATGTCTCTAAATATATATGTGCTGTGAACATGTGCATGATTAGCTGTTCTGAACATGAGTATGTGATCGCTCAGGAAACGAAACTGTTTTTCTCGTTTGTGTTGGGCTGACTATCTTTGGGTTGAATAATCTAAATCGTTGTCATTTAAAAGACTTCATAAGACTTAAAAACAACATTAAATCCATCATCTGTGTTTAATTCCACACATCTTCTGAAAATTAGATTTCATTTCCTTATTGCCTATTGTTGGTAGGTTAATGGAGTTCATATTATAGCTCTCCATGTGTATTCAGAGATGGATAAGCTACCAGACTGCAGTGTGTAACCTCAGCAGACTGTTTCAGAATGCTGAAGTAAACAAAGACTCGTTTCCTTTGCCTCTCTATTAGACATAACGCCTTCATCGTTCCAGTGTTTCTGTTCTGAATGAAGCGTTTAATCCCATGTTTTCTGAAAAAGAACTGGCTGTGTTTTCATGTTTTAACATTTGTGGGTTGGTAGGCACTCCAGAGGCCCAACGGTATGTGCACAAAACCAGAAAAAGTGAATTTTTCATAACATGAGTACATTTAAAAGTAGCAACTTTTTGTGACTTCATTTGAGGACATGTTTGGCTGGTTATGGTTTTGACAACACCTATACATACACTGGTCAAACTAAAACTAAATAATAACGATAATAATAATAATAATAGTAAATGTACCTGCAGTTTTAATACAGCTAAGACGTGCTATATGAATATGAGGCATTGTTTCATATCGACATGTGGCTGAGTGGACTAAAAAAGTTCAGGAATAAAAAAGCTTTAAAGGCTTTAATAAATAAATATGATGGTACATATTTGCCCTGCTGTTCTTGAAATTAAATTGGTGCTATGATCAAAATGGAGGGCCTTGGAAATTCTTTTACCCTGGAACAGTCTCTGAATGCAAAACATTTGAGAGTCCCTGGTTTCATAACCTGTAATATTTGTGTAATTAACTCTATGTGTAAACTCAGTTTATAACACTCTGCTTGGGAAACGTAATTGGTCAGATGGTGTTGATTAATTTCATATAGCAGCAGCTTTGACACCAGTGTCAGACAGGTTTATATGAATGTCTTTTAATGTTATTTCTATTTGACAGTATATGGAGGGTGTTTGCATAATTTATACCTCACAGTAAGAAGATTAAAAAAAAATATTTAAACCCTAAAAATATGTAGATTTTGCTGTGGTGAGGAGACGTTCAACATTAAATAAGACAGTCAGCATAAGTTGATTTAACGTTATCAGGATAAAGGACTTTACCATTAACATGACTAGGTAGCATTTTTCTATGCAAAACAGCTAACTCACAGACTTTCCAGGAAACACAATCCACAGAGGAGATGATCTCTGAACAATATCCAATGTTCACCGTTCTTTTCTTTGTAAAGATTTAGAATCATGGTTCTGCGTTATGTCTTGGCACAAAGCTTTTTATCTTGTTTGACAAAGAAAGCTTGCAGCTAGTGAGGGTATTTCCCCTTTGGAAGCCCAAAACACATCTGAGTTAGTGTGTACCTGGTTTATGCAGACATCTTTCCCATCAGCACTGGGACTATTCCTGCATCCAAAGTGACCCAAAAATGACAAAACTTCAAGAAAGGACTAAGGCATCTCCAGGGAGGAGGACATGTGCTCCTGTTGCCATGTCCCTAACCCCTCATATGTCCCTGCCTTCTGTGCAGCCATTTAGAGAAGCCTCTTTAGGTCAGGCTGCTGAAGGACACACACACACACACACACACACACACACACACACACCTAAGCACACACCCAAGCAAATGTCCTAAATGGGCTTTGAGATTAGAACAGGATAATCAGTGTAAAAGGCCACATACAGCTCCCTAACACAGATTGTTTCCTGGGATTGTTTTATACCTACTACAGGCTGCTGATTAGATATTCCCTCAGAGGCCTGCTTTACAGTGCAGTGTACGCTGGGCTCAGTGTCACTGTGGCTCAACCGAACTAGCCAACAATCTAAAAGGCAGAAAAGCCTCTTGAATAGTTTAGTGTGTACAACCTTGTAAACTTATAAGGACACTGAAAAAAGGGGACATGTGATCGGTGAGAACATACTACATAAAGTTTACCTTCTCTAAAATTCTAAAATTTAATTTCTCATCAAAACATGATTTAAGAGCTTATGCTAATAAACAGAATGTTTAATTCCTAGTTTGAGCATGATTAATTGAAGTAATATTAATGTGATCCAATTACATAGTAAAATATTGTGAGGATGTTAGTTCTGACATAACGAAATAACCCTAGTCTTAAATGAACGTGAATAACTGACGTGTGGTAGAGTAGTGATTCTTTTTAATAAAAAAAAAAAAGTGGTTTCCTTTTTTTACTGGGCTTTGATATGACATGATCGAGTCATGTCGGATGTCCAGAAACAAACTGTGTTACTATAACTCCGTTCACCGATGTGGGCCTGGTGTACACATTTGAATGAAGTGAATTCAGTCAGCTTTTTTCCCCAGTGTACTTTTGTAGTACGAGGCTTTGATAGAAACCTGATTAGTTTTTAGAATAATGATCAGTTGTCTCAGCAGTACTTCAGCTCTGTTTACTCTCTCCCTAATACGTTAGATGCCTTTTTATTCGTTTAGTTTTAACCAAATACCAGTGTTGGCATTAAAATCTCCATTTCAGCATTATTAGATGAGAGGACCTTTATATCCACAATGAAACTATTAGGCTTGAGCAATTCATTATATCATGAGGTCTCACTGAAGACATAATAACACAGATACGGGGCAATTATCAAACACACACACACACACACATGAAGGTAACTAGGCAGCTGCATTCAACAAACAGCAAACCAAAAAACCTCTTCTGCTTCTGTGAGCTGTCCTTTTATTTTACTTTCTGATAAACACACAGCCTCAAGTGTGTTATTCTGGTTACACCTCAGCCCACCACATTATAGGAGCTGCAAACGCACATTTCCAATAGCATCCTCTCGTTTTTTTCTCTCTCGCATGTCTCTCAGTACAGCGCCTTACATTACAGAGAAACGGGGTCTTCTGTTCTGTAAACTATCCTGTATCACAGAGTTACAAAGTGATGAAAAAACCAAAGATGTTAAAGAAACATCATTGTATTAGCCAGAGATTATGCTGACTTCCTGTGAATGGCCTGTTACTACAGAAATGATAATGTATTAGAACAAGCACATTAATATAACCGCCTGGTTTATTGTGAATGTCAGAGGCATGCTGTTATAGAAAAGGAATTCAGATCTTCTGATTTAAGAACTATGAGACCACGTCTGCTACAGCTGTACATGGGCAGTTTCATCCAATAATTATCATTTCAAATAGCAACATTTTCATATTCTCATTGTACTGGAAAATAAGCTGTGCATTTTTCTTCTAATAAATATGTGTGATTATAGTGATCCCTCGATTATCGCAGGGGGATCTGTTCCAGAACCACCCGCGATAGGTGAAATCCGCAATGTAGAAACGGCCAACTTTAAAGTACGTATTTAAGTATTTATAATATAATTATTTGGTAAGTAAGCATTGTTTAAGTGCTTATAAACCCTTCCTGCACTTTTACAATGAAATAACACTGCCTCATTCCATAAAAAAAGTTTACATGATCACTGACAGTTTTTGAAAATATAAAAAAAATCACAACACCGCAGATAATAAAACTTTTGACGTGCGATCACACGATACTTCACGTAAAACGGCTGCTCTTAGAAACCGCAGATTCAGAGATGAATAAGCTGCGCACAAACGAAAAGGAGCCAATGCGCTACTGTACTGAGCCAATCACGCACTGGGATACATAGCAGCACTCTCTGATTGATCCGTTCTTCAGCAAGAAACCAATAGTGTGTTATTTACAATCTCATTGTAGGCGAGTGGCGTCTCTTGCAGATGATGCTGGTTCTTCTCTGGGAGAGTAGTATGCACTACTGAATGCATTTAATTTGTAATACTGTATTTTATTATTTATAGCATTCCTTTATTGTTTGAGTTAATACTTGTACTATATTTTTATATATTTTTGGGATATTTTCATGTAAAAATTCATGGAACTATATATTTTTTGCCGATCGAGAAACCGCGGAAACGCAGCGATGCAGCGAAGATCCGCAAATTATTTTTCCCAAACATTTTTTTCTGAAAAATCCGCAATATATCGAATCACTGTATATTCAAGACTAAAATGTCACTTTTGGCAGTTTTTGTTGAATTATACAAACTATTTGTATCATAAACATACCTCATGCAGTTGTCTTTTTTTAAATGATTAACAGGATTATAACATTATCTGTAAAAGTGTAATGAACGCATACACGTATGTGTAATAGTATGCAGTGTAAAATGTATGCACTGTTTTGATAGATTTTCTAATTCTACACTATTATTACTATAATTAACACTTTATGGTGCTTGTGGTAAATGCATGAAAGCTGCAAAAGAATGAGCTCAAACACTAAACGCTTCAATGTAAAGAGTTACTAAGTGACATACAGAACACACACAAATAGCTAGGGTAAATATGATTAATTACAAATGAACTGTGGAGTAATTGATCTTAATTGCAGTGCGTGTTGTATGTAATATATGATGAGGTTTATGTGATGCTATCTAGACATTCTGTACATCATGCCTCAATACAGAGCTGAAACCTTGTTGCTTTTGGCAGATTTCTTTTACCCTTAGACCTAGAACATTTTACTGATACTGCTTATACTGCGTACACAATTCTAAGTTTATCTGTCCCGAAATACCCATCCCTGCCTGCACTGACCTGTATTTGTGCACAGGCTCTGCTGTAAACATCATGGTGTCAGAAAGCACTTTTTTTTAAAAATATGTATCATGCTATTGTGGTTGGTGGTCATTTCACAGAATCGCTTTACAATCAATTTACTAAACCAGAAGTGACACTTTACATAACATCCTCTTCTGAAATTCACACGTAGGCTGCTGAAACAACAGATTGAAGTTATTTGTTCTGTTGGAAAGCATCAGATTTGAGTTTTTTTGATTGCCAGTGTCATTTCACAGTCAGAATTTCAGGGGTAAATTATAATATGTAGCAGTCGAATAATATGTAGCATGTAGCAATAATAATATCACATCTAAAGATTTTCTACAGTCATCTTTGGAACTACTGGCACCCAGCCATAAACAAATGGTGCAAGATAACCATTATGCAAAATAATGCATACCTTCGACTCAAAGAAAGAACTGGAGAATCTAATTACTTTTTGTTTAATACAAAGCCATTGTGTTTTTAATAATGGTGTTTTCTCCTTCATTATGAGCACTGAATTATTTAAAATAAATGCTCTGCCACTACTTCCTTTAACATTCAAACACTGTTATTAGCAACCAGAGACATAATAAAAATACATTTTTAAAAGTCTTAAAATGTTGAAAGGAATTGAACCTAAATCCGAGTTGTCTATTTAACTACAGAACACGTGCAATCTTACTGCATATCCAAATCAGAAGTGTTTATATAACTGATCCTTTTAATGAAGGGAGCCATTTTTTATGGATAATGTATTTGCCCTAGACTTTACATGTTAGGACTCTGATACTCCATTAAGGCCTATAAATCCATCATTCTTGCCAGCAAAAATTAGGTTTGTTGCTCCTACAGAGATCTGACGTTTGTAGGAAGAACATAGATGCAGAAGGCCTCAGGCATATGGAACAGTCATGCTGTGGGACTGGAGTGTTCACTGCACATGACTGTGTTCCCTTTCAAGCTAAAATGGATCAGGCATTCAAGCCCCATGTATGCCCTAACACACTCTCATCTGCCTCCAATATATCCCGCTTTCAGTGTGATGGGACTTTCAGCTAACGTGTGATGGAAGGCAGAAGGGACCAGATAGTGTGATATCATTTGCATATTTTGAACGGGCTTCCATTTATTATTCATGATAAAATCATAAATGGGGGTCACTTATCATCTTTTAATAAATGAATTGTCTCTAGTGAGGGAGTAAATGTCTCAGATGTGAAAATTGAAATTTAGCCCAATACAGTAATTTTTAAATTATGAATACATTGTTCACAGCACAGGTAGTCTTAGGAATTTTATGTGTAGAAATTCTGTAAAATGTACAAAATTGGCTGCATTTTAGTTCCAGATGTGAGCGCACAGAATCATACAGAATGGGTACTTTTATGACACTTTGAAACAGGAAAGTTCCTGCATGTGAAATAATTTTGCTCAGTGGAACAATAACCTCCAGATGTCTGCAGCATGGCTACGGGCCGACAAGCGCCCGAACGGGCATCTCCCCAGCGGAGTGCCAGCTGGCTGGGCTGGCTCTTCTGGAGCTCACGGCAATCCATGCAGCCATTTCACACTCACTGACTCCTGAATGCCCATCAGGCATCCTCCAGCACATCAGGCTTGTTCTGGTTTATTTCTCCACACCCTCCTTTTGTAATCGTCACATTTGCTTGTTAGCCTGCCAGGAAAATAAGTCTTTCATTAGGAATCCTGTTTCAAGGCTGCATCTTGTCCTGGCATCACTATAATGTGATGCATTAATTCATTCTCAAGCTTACTTTCTGGCAAGGCACTGGCGGTTTGCAATCCGCAAGAGAGGCTACAATGAGATCTGATTGGATGAATATGGCATATTATTGGATTTGTCCCTGTATTTCAGTCAAGGCACTGAGGAATGGAAGAACAGAAAGAGAACGAGTGAGAGAGAGAGAGAGAGATGGAAAGGATGACTTTTCAGTGTTAATGAACAGATCCGGTTGGAGAGAGATAAGAGTTTTATCAGTGTTGGAACACATTGGGATGTGGCTCTGCACACACAGCAGCACTGAAGCATCACTGTCACATTTCTGCAGCGTGGACCACTGCGTCATTAAGGTCACACCATGTAATTTGATGTGAATTGCGAAGCAGTTCCTTCTTCATGGAAGCCATGATTATTACAAATCTACAATACAATACACAATGATTTTAGTGTACACAGAATGAGAAATCCTAACGAACACACATTACAATTGTGATGCAGTAAAGTACTTTGTACATTAAAATGGTTGGAGTTTTTCTATATTGAGAACAGTTACAGTTATCGTGAACAAATCATTTTTGTGTGAAGACTTCTACTCTGTCTGTTATTGTCTCTCTTCAGCAGCAGACACACTTTAACATTGTTTTGAAATGTACAAGTGTAAATATTTTTTTTTCTAAAGTTTAAGGTTTGGTTGAAGAAAGGACCATTTGCTGGCTGAGTAGCTAGTTATATGATTAGACATTATAGGTGTGTAACTGAATGACACTAGTTGCATCTTTTTATTGCTCTGAATATCCATATCTGTCAATATTTGGATTTAAATCCAATGTGGGTGTGGCCTACACTATAATGTTTTAAGTAAAAATGAACCTTACTGCTATGCCTCTGGAACCCCAGAGGAAGAAATGCATTATCTGCATGCTTTGTAAATTCTGTCTCTAACAGTTCCTCAACCCCAACTACATCGCTTCAGGTCATAACTAGAAATGTGCATGGGATGCATGTTTTTCTAAACCTACTCATGCAGTTCTTTTTGTTGTGCCTTGTGCCTCCCTAAGAGGTTTAGTTGGTTCCGTTTTAAACTAGTAGCCTAATTTAAACTATAAGACCCTGACCAGGCCGTTACTAAGGATGAATGAAAGAACACAGTGCCACATTTCAAGTTAACATATGAACATGGTCCCACTGTCACTTTTATGTTTGGTCCTGGGACAGCAGTATTCATGTGAATGGTTTACTCACATTCTCTGTGTAGCCTCCTCTCTCCAGATTCTCTCCCTCTCCTATACATAACCGCCCAGTAGGAATTTCTAATTTTCCTAGTACTTTATGGACAATCCATCATTCTCTCTCCTCCTCCTTACTCCCTTCCACACTCTCCAGCAAAGACCTTACACGTTTGCATACCAGCTTTTGCAGTCAAACCATTAAACTTATTAAAACAAATGGGAAGGAGGATAATACAATAAGTTGGCTTATGTCCTAGAATGGCTGATCTGAATGCCGAGGGGGAGGGAGAGACCATTGTTCATTTCTAAATGCACTACACACATCAGGCCTTAATTTGCCCACTGTTGTAATGTACTAAGCAGGTAATCATGGTGTCAAATCAAAAGCATCATCCAAAACATAGTCATATAGTGTATCCTATAGCCATAGAGTCATATAGCCAAGAACAGTGTGCAGACAACAACTTGGTTATTAACACCTCCAAGACTAAAGAACTGATTGTAGACTTCAGAAGGAGGAAGTCCGATCTGCGGCCAGTTTGTATGAATGGGGAGTGTGTGACAGGTTTTACAACAGGGCCAAACACAAACATGACACATCATGAGTGTGCAATGTGCAGTTTCATTTTCATTTCAAACGGCTCAATATGCAATCTCAAATGGGTCAATGTGCAATTTGCAATTTCAAATTTTAGTTTAAATGGGTCATGTGCAATCACTTTTGTTTGTTTGTTGATGTGTATATAGTACGGACATTGTCTTTTTCTCTATATTTATTTGATTATTTTTATTTTCATTTTTTAGTTTTTAATTTTCTTTGCACTGGGGGAAACAATAATCAGGACTTGCACCACTCAAATAAATGGGAAGCCTGACCATCACATGTCCTTAAATACAGAGAAAACCAGGAAATAAACAGGAAATGAGCAACTGACTAGAATTCTGGAGATACCAATCTCTGCTGAAGAGTACTGTCCTGGGCTGTTGTTACGGGTCTCTTAGTTTCCATAAATGTCCTACCTGGAACCTTTTCTTAAAAGGAAACACTCTGTTGTCAAGTATGAATCTTCAGTGATCCCTGTTAAGGGCCATCGTTTTCACCTTTTTCCCTGAGCATAGTTATTTATATTTAATTCCTGTAGTTAGAGGTCAACTGATGCTAGGGTACATGTTCGATTCCCAGCCAATGCCTCCTTTCTAGTGTGTGTATATGTATGTTTCACTGCACGGATGGGATAAATGCGAGGGAGGACAAATTCCTCTGTGTGCAAGCACAGTAGGTCAATACTTCACTTTCACTTATTTAAAACAGTGCTTTTATCAGTGGCACCCATCCCATTTAGATTCCAATTAAACAACATAGATATTCAATTTGAACTGAGAAACGGAGAGAAATAGAAGAAAAAAACAAGACAAGCAGATGTAGTGTGGTTGTGATTGAACAAATACAGCACAACAGCTGGTTTTGTGAAGGATGGAAGGAGCACCAGAAGGTATAGGCAACAGTCCAACCAGATGAAAAGTGTTACAGCCTCTAAAACAAGACTGAAACATTCGTCAGTTGGATTGGCCATCTTAACCTTCAACAATCTTCTCATTACTGGCCATAATGTTTTCCTGCCATGTTTTTACTATGGAGTTGAAACTTGATCTGTCGGACTCCATTTGAGTCATGGCCATGGCTGCATCGCTGCTGAAGTGCTCCATCATATGGGCTAGCTAGCATCGTCCCAGTTACAATGTATAACACTGAAAGCCCTTAGTTGAAGACCCTATAGATGTCTAAATAATCTGTGTTTCAGACACAGGTGTTCTAGTGTCAAATGTGAACTCTTTTGTAGTCTTGAAGACAAGAACGTGGCTGTAATTGGAGTAAAAATATGGTAAATCTAAATGTAGTGTTGTAACCAAGCACAAGATCCTCTTTCTTGTGTGGATAATGTCTGTTTTCTGTGTTAACAGGTTGCAGTCATCTTTTAGTCTGACAGTTCCAAAATAGTGTGCCTATTGTGCAGCAGTATTACGTTGGCAAGAAATACTTGAAATATATTAGAGTGTTTTTATACTTTTAGTTCAGTTCCCTTGTTCTGGACCAAACCAGAAAATGATACATTGTGACTTTTACAATTGAACTAAAATAAGTGTATATGATGTATAGATTGCGAACCAGTCGTTAGAAGAATGCACCACTTATCACCTGGTGGTATTTTTACCATCTGGAAACACAGCAAGAGCTGGTAAAATGGATAAAGGACTCAGAAGTTCCTCTGCTGCACATACCAAAGAAGGTATCCTGCAATGCACTCTGTTCTCACCCATATTCTCACATCACACCCTGTATTTGGTTTGTTTAGATGCCCTTGGTTCACATCATGTTAATACTTCAAATTCATATAGAAACCCTTATTCGATGCACACCGGAGTTTGAAAAGAAGCATTCACACTTGCTCCAATGAAGCGCACTAACAGAACAATCGCAGCAGGGTTCAGGTTTTAACCAATCCGAAGCTGACAAATCTGAACACACCCTTAGAGTCCTGCAGTGCATCTTGGGAATAGGAACAGAACATGAAGCCCAGTTCTGCAAGAGCTTGAGACACTGAGGGATGTGCGTGACTGGATGGTGTGTTTGTTAGTAACAGTCGATAAGGTTTACGCTCCGCTTATACGGTAGGGATTGTAACTAAATCCGAATGCATAATTCAGAACGAACTGATACTATTGTGTACATGCATACAGTAAAAGTTTGCCTGAAATGTTTACAGAGCATCTGGTTAAGACTAAAAAGCCTGCCAGAAAGGGTCACAGGACATCTGGGTAAGACTAGACTGTGCATCTGGACTGGGATCCTGTGGGACACAAGGATGAATATTTCATGAGCAATTAAATCGTGAAGAAGATATTCGAATTTGGACGCACTGTGCATCCGCTGGATTTATATTTGAAGTAAATTCAAAATGATTTTTCTTGCCAATAATTGGTCGCATGAACAAGCAACTAGCATCATTGGATGCCAAATGTGTCTGTCCGGTTCTTGGGGCTAAATTGGAGTGGTTTCAAGTAGGTTACTAGATTTCTTGTGGGGGGGTGTGGGGGTGATACCAATGAAAAGTAGCACTAGAAAATATCATGGGTGGGTACAAATAAAAGTAAAAACTGTGTGAGCAAGGTTTTTTTAAAAAAAAAAAGACTAATTACAAACCTGAGTGATGTAGCTGAGGTTGAGGAACTGTCAGAGCAAGAATTCACAGTCACTGTGCTAGAACTTCATTTTTTACAGCCACACCCCTTTGAGGTTTAAATCTGACAGATACAAATACAGATATGGATATTTGGCACATTAAACAAGGCAGATAGTTGCGTTGTATTACACCTCTGTTATACTGCAAGGATACAACAAGTGGTGGTGTTGGTTGCCCATACCTTCTCAACAACAGTGAGACACATGGGCAAAGCTAGAATACAAAGAATCCTGGACCTTTTATTATGCTGAAAAACAAATCAATTGTAATCCTGTATGTTTCTGTTTTCACAGATAGGTGATGAAACTGGCTACCACTCAAGATTCCACCACAATCACTATTCCAATCCCAGAGTCATCCTGTTCCCACGTCGACATCAACGAAGCTCCTCCTCCAGTGGGCTGCGTCGTCAGAAGAGAGACTGGGTCATTCCTCCCATCAATGTGCCCGAGAATTCTAGAGGACCCTTTCCACAAATGCTAGTCAGAGTGAGTGACCATTTTATGCACCACAAGCAACATCACATATCTATATTTCTAAGTTGCTTCATTTTAAATCTTTGAGAAGGTTACTAGAAGTTTGATGTTTTGTTACAATCTGTTTGCCAACTGGAAACATTGTACACCGTTGGACGACACTGGTATTTTCTTATGGAATGGTGGCTCTCGAAAGGTCCCTAAAACCGCAATCTCTGACTGGTGAAACAACAGAAAAAATGGTCATCAAGCCTCCTTTCCAATCACTCACTCTTCTAAACAGCAGGCCCTCTGCTCGGCCATTCTTTTGAAGTAGTAGGAATACTTGAGATGAAAGCACTGCATTACAACAGAACGTTCTTGAGAGCCTTCATACCCAGAGAGCTCCTGGTTCTTCTCTGGAGAGTTCTCGGGTATAAAGTGGGCTCAGAATCTGCACCAGACTGAAGCTTTGACAAGAAGGGCTAATCTGTAATGGGGTCTGACATGAAGCACACTGCCTAATCAGTCTGCTGCTCAGATAATGATTGGTCATGTTGGAGTTTATCTTGGATTCAAGTGGTTTCCCTCTGTAGAGCTCTTTCAGTGAATAATTAGGATCCTGAATAATAACATCACACAAGGTCCCGATACTGGGTTTATTATTTACTCATACTAATAAAAAATGATCTAATAATCCATCTGATACCACGTAAGCCTTGTTGGTGTCACGGTAATGAATAGACAGTACGAAATGACAACAATGACAAACTACAGTATCTTCTTGTAACCCACGCGACTAAGATAAACCATCTTTCATTTAAAACTGAGCATGAGGAGTTGATTGCTAGCAGCACACAGCAGAAACCAGTGCTTTCACCCAATATTTTGTTCTGGCGCAATGAAAACCATGAAGCACTCTTTACTTAGAGCTGTAAGGTGAACTGCTGCTTCCTTGATTGCATTTGTCCATTGCTACTGTACGCAATCCATGTAGTTTAAGATCAGCTAGCTCACATTATACAGAAAGCATCCAGTCAATGAATACGCACATGCACACTTTTCATGACCACTGGGTAAACCAGGGAAACATAAACAGAACTCATGACACCCTGATTGATTACTAATAAGTAGGTTACTAATTTTGCCATCATCCAGAAACAAAAAAAAAGATCATACACATAAGTAAAAAAAAACATTTTTTTGCAGCAACAGCAGCAGCAACTTGGAGCTTATTATAAGCTTTGAAAGCTGAATTCTGTATTATCCGTCCTTCAGCCTTTCGCGGCTAGGATGAGCCTGCAGTAGGTAGTCCTCATCCTCACCTACTCGCTCATGCCCATTTTTTCCAGATTACACACAGGGATTACAGCAATCTTCGCCTACATACACACAATGACAAGGCTCGTGACCGTGAAGGCACCATGAAGTCAGTTGTAGAAATGTTCTGATAACCTCATTCCCACCTTTGCCATTTTTGATATCTGGGCTTAACAGACCTCCCACTGTGGGTGTTCACTCATAGCAGGTCTTCTAAGGCTTTACTTCTTGTTGCCAGTTTTTTTTTTCAGTAAAGTGTGTTAACACCCAATGTATCACACAACCCTGCTAACAATTTCAAGTGATCTTAAGATGAGGTCTGTTTGGTCATCATAATAACCCAATTAACTACTGTAGTCAATTAGCAGTTTGATGATAGATTAGTGATTAATGATATAGTACATATAATTCAGACTATTAGGAAAAGACCCAATGGCAGTTATTTTAGTAGTAGTAGTACTAGTAGTAGTACAACACATTATTTGGTTAGCTGCCAGTACCAAGCTGTTCTTCTTCATAAATGTCTGAAAGAAATGTTGGTAATCCCAGTATGCTTTGTCTAGGTTCATTTGTTGTATGATGAGCTTGCGAGGCAGTGAGAGGGGTATGCAATGGAAGGGTGTAGGATATTGTGTGTAGTTTCTGATTGGTTCATAAACAGCCACAGCAACGTTAGTAGTATGGTGCAGGATGTGTGTGTAGTTGCTGACTGAATCATAAACGGCCACAGCAACTTTAGTGGTGTAGTATAGGATATTGTGTGTAGTTGTTGATTGGATTGCGAACTTAGATGAGAATTGGGGTGGGCCTTATGTATAACTCTAGGTGTTAGGTGCAGGGTTTATTCCCTGTATTATGCTATTTTATCTATGTTCATCATCAGGCAGACAGACAAACAGGAAATAAACAAGCAAATATTATATACAATCTTATAAATAGTAAAACAATGATAGATAGGTAGATAGACAGACAGACAGACAGATAGATAGATAGACAGACAGAAATGAATGAACTATTGTGTGGCACTTTATATATTATCCTACATAACTCCAGCCACCTTTTTTTTTTTCCTCTCCAGCAAGAACTTCATGTAGTCAACTTAACTACAGCCCAATTAAGCAATTAACCTTTGGAGTGCAATTACTTCTTTTCATCAGCACAATGAAGCGCTGCACTCCCCGCTATGAGGCTTGCATGCATTTGTGTCTTCTCCCTAATCGGATAGAGCGGGGAGAGAAAACGCGCGGCTCTGTCTGCTAATCTAATAAATGATGCGACGTACATTTATCATTGTTTGCACTTTGTTTATCTCCAATTACCTCTGAAAAAGAATTTCAATAAAAACCCACCCAGTACATACACACACACACACACACACACACACACACACAAAGACACAACTCTCCCAAAATGAAAGCAGCAAATTCATAATTTACTGCCTGCTACCAATCAATCTGCACCACCACTCTCCCCTCGCTACACCCGCTCCCCCCACCTCCCTCCGAAGAGTCCATTAGCTCAGAGATGAGCTGGAGAGCACAGTGTGCTGAGCCAAAATCATCCGGCTTTTCATTTCGGTGAATACAGCGGATGCTTGTCGGATGAATAGGAGGGTGATGCCACAGATGGAGAAAGCTGTGTCTAAGAGCGAACCAAAATCACTGAGGATGGAGAACGGTCTATGGTGAAAGGGAAACGCTGTAAAGTGTGACGAGTGTCAGATAAGATCTGAATGTTCGTTTCCGATAGTCTGAGGATTCCTTCCAGACTCGGTGCACACCTTTTCTCTTTCCTTGTTCCTGGGAATAAGCGCTACATCCATTAAGACTGGAACAGTACTGCAGAATGATTGAAAAGCAAAATGCCAACAAAATAACTATCAGATATTTTTGATTGAAGCTATATATGCATTAATGTTGCATTCATGAGACACATACACAGTTCCCTTACAGCCAGACTCTAAAAGGGAATAATTATAATGAGGAATACAGAGCATGAACTGCCTCACGATCAAACAGCGTAAAGTTTCATCTCATGCTATCTGAAGGCTAAACACCCACATAAAGCTGAAATTCAGTTATAATTGGAGCAATGTGCTGTGTGATTACAATTCTAGACCTCAAGCGAGATCTCGTACAGCAGATGTAATCAGATCGCACTTTTCTTTTCCGAAGTCCGCACGTAACCTGCAGTGCTGGAGTTAAACTCAATGCCCAGCTGAAGCTTTCACACCACCTCCTAACATAATTAGATGCTGTGAAAGCAGCGGTCAGGGGGTCAGCACTGCTTTATGTACATTTTATAAAGGACTTATGACTGATCAGGATTCATGGAGGTTTGTGGAATATCCATATGACTTTGGTAAGCGTGTGAGCATGCCTCCTGGTAATTACAGCGATGTGGACCAGGCTGAAGGAGCTAAAAGTTCATTATCTCTGAATATGATCGAATATAAGTGATTTAGGTCCTTGTGCATGGACTTGGATCTAGTTAATGCGTCATTATGCTGCATCTGCAGTGTGTGTGGGCAGCACATGTTAGCACCGAGTCTAATGAGGATGTTGACCATACTAGCTGATGTCTAATATGGCAAGTTTTGTGCAAGCTTGGAGCACTAAAGTTTATTTTACAGAGACTTTCCGGTGAACTTACATGAAGTGGCAGTTCCCACAAACACTGTGAATTTCCTGTATTAACATTTATTAGCATGTGCGCCAGTGCAAGGGCTTATGGGTAATAAGCATTCAGTTTATTTCAAGGTTATCTGGTGTCAAAGAACCTGAATGTAACCACTTGTTTTCCAGCCCGTGTTTGTAATAGCTCAATTAAAGAAAAACACTTAGGAGCATGCAGCTGTAGCAAAATAATCAAGGTCAGGGTGCATCAGCTACTATATGATGCAAAGCTACTGGTACCAATGGAACATCACATGTGTAAGTGCATTATTTCTCTGTGGTAAGGGTTACACTAGACATTTGCAGTTTGTGTCGCTCTGTGAAATAGGCGGGGCCTAAGCAGAGCTGGACTATAACAATAACAACCCGGCGTTTCCTCCATTTTGGATCTACAGTACTGCTATACAAAGCCCGCCCCTTAAGGTTACCACAGCCAAAGCAGTAGCACTAAGCACCAAATATGAAAACTGTGAATTTATATTTACTATGTATGCAAGTACTTCTATGATCTGGGTCTTATATATGATGAGGTTTGTGAGTTATAAAACTGAGGAGAAGAGATACGAGTTAATACATGTTGGGCTTACTGAGATGCTTTTCTGCTCACCATGGTTCCAAAGAGTGGTAGCTTGAGTTACCCTAGCCTTTCTGTCAGCTCAAAACATCCTGTTCATTCTTCCCTGATCTCTCTTATCAAGAAGACGCTTCCGTTCTGCATGATGTACCTGGATGACTGTATGTTGCGTCAGCTGATTGGATAACTGACCGAAGGCAAAGGGCTATTCATTAACGGCCAATGCGTTTATACTGCATGGTGGCCTGGGAAAACCCTTTACTAGGTGAAGTAGACCTTGAAGTTCCTTATGTTCCAGGAACTGCAAAGTGACAGCATTTTAAGGTCCCTAAAAGTGAAAAGGGAGAACATTGCATTTAAGGATTCCATTCCGACTGTGGCGCAGAAGCATCACAGGCATTTGTGGATTTGTCTTTTGTCCTCAGCAACGTGACAGCAGTGAAAGCAGTCATTAAGCAGCCCCACCGTCTCCTGGGCTGTCTGCTTTTTAAAAGGATGAGGGCAAAGCTCCGTTGGTCTCTGCTTCCTCCATTTGCTCTCATGATACGTGAGTTTAGGAGGCTTTGCTAATGGCTTCATTTGCACTGTTGTGCACAGGGATGGGAATTAAAGTCATTGCCAACGTCTGGAGGAAGCAGTTTTAATTCCACAACCTATACCATGTTCGGTGGCTGATTCTGTTTTTAATTGCTTGGTTAATGTTTTAATTAGGTTTATGATTCCCTTCTTAACTTTAATTAACATTAGTTCATTTTCTAATTATCTCATTTCGACAGTGCTCAATACCCCATATACAAAGTGAGGAGAACAGTCTAGCGTGCACAGCGTGATGTTCATGTCCTCATGCACTATTGAATACTGATCAGTGATGCATTATTCTATTCAGAAGAGATTGTATTCAGAGGCTGGTGAGTACGGAGCCTGGCAGAGGTCATCTGAGAGAAAATATTTTGAGGAAAACGGTACCCATGCTTTAGTAATCTGTACACATGAATTATTTAACCATACCCACAGATTATTAAACCACCGGATTATTAAAATTCCCCAGATCACAATCCGACCTAGCGTCCATGGGATGTGCTAGACAGACACAGTGTACATGTATATACACACACACACCCACCCCTGCTTATTAGTTAAACAAATAGGTATATAAGTAATAAACAGATGCAGAAATGAATCATTTAATTACTAAATACAGAAATAAGTAAATAGTACTTTAATAATCAAAATCTCTCGAGTTTGCAATCGATATGAAAGTACAGGTACAGTTTAAAAATCCATGGGTACTGCTTAATGCTTGCAAATATCCCACAGCATTAAACAAGCCTAAAATGGATAAAAAGTACAGCTGGAAGCAGAACCCGAGCCCTTCTGATTTTGTAGCCCATCTGCATGAAGGTTTGATGTGTTGTGTGTTCTCAGAATCCTTTTCTGTTCACAAAGGTAAAGAGAGGCTACTGAGGGCTGATTATTTATAGCTGCTATAATGAAAACGATAGGAGCCAACTTGTTTACATAAACAATTCTGCAACCTCGTACATAACTATAACTTGATGAAAAGCATAGCACGTGATTATTTAATTAATAAAATGTAAAAATGTTCCTTCTTTTCAGCACACAAGGATCTGTTAAGTAAATGGAAACAATTTATTTTAGGGCCAACATCTGGTTTAAAAACATACCGCACATGAATATTTACAAAAAGGCTTAGTCCAACTGGCATGAGCTGTCACAGCCTATTGGCCGTTTTGATGTCAGATTCAGACATGAATGCTTTTCAGTTCACCACAGTTGTAAAGAGTGGTTCTCTGAGTTTCAGAGCTCATTCTCGTCTGTCTGAGGTGTTTCTACTGACTAAAGTCCCCCCTGCCCACACACATAAAACTCTAGAAACTCGTATTCATGAAATCCCAGGAGATCGACAGTTTCTGAAATACTCAAACCACCCTATCGGGTATCAACAATCATACCACAAAGTCTCAGAGATCATATTTTTTCTACACTCTGATTTTCTTGTGAATATTGACTGAAGCTCTTGACCTGTATCTGCATGGTTTTATGCATTGTGCATTTATGCACATTACTTAATCTATGCATGTTAATTAATATCTACTGGGCAATAAAAAGGTGTAAACTTCCTACTGTTTACGGCAGCTAGTTGAAAGTTTATATCAGTGTAGTTTGGAAGCTTGGAAACAGAGTCATGTTAAACCATAGATAAAGTTGCATTCAATCCTTAAAAGTGTCCAAAATCTGTCAGGAAATTTGAAGAAAAGAAAACAGTCATTCCCATTTTTTTCATATTTGGTACGTGCTTGATATGCATTGCTGTCTCTTTGCTGTCGTTGTTGCACATGCTGTCTTGCCAGTCATATCCATCCTGTCTTCTCCTTCCTCCAAGGACCCCATGGTGAATCCATGTGACTTTGATTTGATCCGTGTTGCACGGATGGCTGTCTCTCTTCATCCCTCTCTTTTTTTTATCAGCACACACTCGCTTCTCTTTGGCTCACAGAGGATCAAAAGGAACTTTCAGAGGAGATATAGAAATCGATCATGTTGACAAAAGATCCACATGGCCGCAGCTCTGTTGATGCAGCCCGGCCTTGACTCAGTCTCCGGCTGGGCTTTATTCTGCGTATAAAGGCCTCATGGCCTTGCTATATCCCTTTTCTATGATAATTTCACTTGCGTGGTTAGTTTAAAGAGCTGGGTTGCTTCATTGCAGCAGTGCTTCCCTAACATTTTGGCCTTGTAAATATTTGACACACACACTATTCGTCTGCCTTGCCTGTTTCAACACATCCAGCACACAGTTGCTCTTTCCAGTCTGTTCTTTCTAAATGCACAAAAGTCTGTATAGGTATATGAGGAAAAACAAAACAGGCAGTTACGACCGTCTATGACGCCCATATTCATCATCTTTGCAACTGTGCATAAAATACCTCTGATTGCTTCTGAGCATTTTTATACATTCTCATAAACCTAACCTAAAATAGTTCCTTGATTAGTTCTAAAGTTCTAATGGTGTTACTATTCATTATACCACACGCTTTACTGCACAACTTTTATAACTAATAATTACTTACTTAAGATTAATATTATTAAACATTATAAAAATGAGTGCTTGACGTACAGCGATTGTTAAATTATTCCTCGTTCACACTATGTAAGGATGCACCTAAGGTTAAAATGTTCTTGTATAGATGAACTGATTCATTGTTGATCAGTTGTTGATTCTGAAAACGAGAGCGCACAGCATGACATGGATTCTCCTTACAGCTCAGCGATGGATGGAGAATGTATGGTCTACAGCTGTGTCTGGAAGCCTTTTTGACCATGTTCAGCTTCAGTAAGCATCCGAACATGAGCGTGGATGAGTGTCTTTGAACTGGCATGCATTGCTGATCTGACTCTTAATTAGAAGAGCCGGATCGGATAGTGATGTCCAACCCGCGGGGCCGAATACGTTCTTACACACAGTGCTGCTCACAATGGAATTTGCTCTGCCACCATGCACAGACTTTATTTCAATTTTATTCAGCTTTAAACAATAGAAAAAAATAACTGGGAATTCCTTCAGGAGTGCACAGGAGTCTTGCACACACCTCACACATCATCTTGTGCATCTTGTGCAGAATTTACTTTATCAACTCCAATGTTTTTAGACCAACAGACTACATTAGACTACATGCTTTCTTTCCTCTCTACCTTGTTGCTTTTTCCACCATCCCACTAACAGGTATCCCTACAGTGGTGACTATGAATTGGCCATGCCGTCTGTTCAACCCCTTCCTTTATGAGGCATTGTTGGTTTTTGAAGATGTATGAAAGAATTATTATTAACTTGAAATGAATGATAAGCACAGTTGTAATCTTTTACACTGTGATGCATAGGAGCTTGTCAATCATCCTATTCCAGATTGCTGTTGAAATAATCTCCACTCTTCTGGGAAGGCATTCCTCTAGATTTTGGACTGCGACTGTGGGTATTTGTCCATTTAGCTACAAGCATTAGTGAATCCAGGCACTGAGGTTGGACTACAATGCCTAGAGCACAGTCAGTGTTCCAGCTCTTCCCAAAAGAGTTCAGTGGGATTGAGGTTAGGGCTTTGTGCAGGCCACATGAGTTCTTCCACTCCAAACTTGGCAGGGGCTCCTCAGTTCAGGGAATTCTTAAAGCTAAAGCCAGAGATGCGGACATGAGTTTCTCATTGGGACTCAAGTCCCAATTAATTTGCACACACAGTGATGTGAGACTTGACTTCCTCAAAAGACTTGAGACTGAACTCAGACTCGATATGGGACTAATGAACAATCTTAAAATACAAACAATCCCAATCCCTTAAAACAACACTTGAAGAGAGTATGTTGTTTTTTTCTAATTTAAGACATAGGTAGTGGGGGAAAGAGTCTTTCCATCTGAACAATATTAGTCGTCTGGCTAATAAAATGCAAAAAGCAATTACTTTTGTACTCAACTGGGCATCTGGAGGCAGAACACCAAACATAAGGAGAATAGTCTATGGATAATTCCAGGATTTTGGAAAGAGTATCAAAAATAGATCTGCAGAACTGATATAGCTTTGGGCACATCCAAAACATGTGAAGTAAATTTGCAGAATCCTGACTGCACCGATCACATGTAGGATCCATATTTTGTTTAAACGTAGCCAACCTTAATTAACTCCAATGAAGTCGGTGTACTACCTTAAACTGTATGAGTGAAAGCCGTTGACAAATAGAAGATGAATGCGCTCTCTGAGTACATTTCCTCCAAGATTATTGTGAAATTTGTAAAGAACAATATTTATTTTTTTGGCACATTAACATTATGGACATGTCTGACAAGCTGAAGGTCATTCCCTCCCTTATCATCATGTATAGCTTTGTGTGTGTATGCGACCAAAGATTATACAGATTACTTGAGACTTGACTTGAACTTGCAAAAACTGAATTTGGTGTGTGTCTGGCTACAGGATACAAATACTTTCTAGACAATTCTGTGCTCCAAACTTTGTGCTATCAGGTTGAGGAAGACCCACATATGGGTGTGCTGGGCAGGTGTGCACATACTTTTGGCTATACAGTGTATGAATATGGGCTTTAAAGGACAATCCAACTGGTAGAAAAGAGTTAGTTAAGGTTAGAATGAAGCAGGATTAAGGCATAGCTTTTTCTAGCATGTGATCAGTTTTGCAGGCTGCTTGTTCTCCTACAAATTCTGTGAACTGTCAGTTTCACACGTTTATCGAGCTGTTAAAGAGTTCATGTTTAGTTGCGAAATGTAATGAAACACCAATCTTGAAATGCTGCTAAATGCAGCAGTCACTTTAGATAGGCAGAAGGATCGAATTCAAATTTGGGTCGTTCGTTTTTGAGACCCGTTTTTGCAGAAAGCCCAAGGCTTTCAGAAGTACACGTGCACAGGAATAGATCAGGTATAAAATCTAAAGTACACTAAACCCGCGCGAATCTCTCCCCCGTGTACCATCGGCTTCTCAATTATACTAAACGACACCCATTTCAGAGAGATCCATCCAGAAGAAAGAACGAAAGCTTTCCTCTGAATTGTGGAGAACAAAAAAAAAAAAAAATGAGTGCCAAAGGAGTAAATCCATATCTTGTCAGTGCACTCTGTTCATTTTCTATTCAGGCCGACATCCATGATAGAGTAGTCTGTGTGACGTAAGGCGTTTAACCTCTGGTGAATCAGACAGAAGAGTGCAAGACTGCCGCTGTCACCAGCTCTCGCCTGACTAAATTAAACTTGAGCTCCTCTCAGTAGTGCAGGCTCATTAAAAAAAATCCACTAACTTTTCTTATGATCTTTCTCTAATCATCAGCCTTAGATTCCTGTTCTTAGCTGACAGAAAGAAGTGGAACCCAATGTGGTCTTCTGCTATTGTATCCCATCCTCCTCGAGCTTCAACGTGTTGTGTATTGAGATGCTTTTCAGTGCAACATGGTTGTATAAAGTGGTTACCATTCTTCCATATGTCAGTCAGTCATTTTCTGTACCGCTTATTCCCAATTACGGGGTCACGGGGGAGTCGGTGCCCAGCCGGCAAGGGCAGGAACCAACCCTAGACAGGGCGCTAATCCATCGTAGGGCTCATACACACACACATTCACACTCGCATT
>JAOTRJ010000001.1:7590484-7616652 GCA_028564905.1 Leptodoras praelongus | reverse complement strand
AATGTAAATAGTCATGAAAATAAAGAAAACGCATTGAATGAGAAGGTGTGTCCAAACTTTTGGCCTGTACTGTATGTGAAAATCCCAACTTTGCTTTTACCTCTAAAATATCTATGAGCCATCTCACGAGCTCCAACTATTAAACCGTGCCATTAATTAAACTTGCCATTCTCACGGCAGAAACAGCTCTGGAAGCTTCCATAGATGTCTATATCTTTATATATATATATATATACACACTGGCAGATGCAACCAATGACATGCATGGGTGGCGTTATATTTTGTATTACTGTATTATGTATTTCGCATAGGTTCTTACCAGTACCAGTTTTTCTGGCACTTCAGTGTATGCATTTACAGTAATACGCCGATTATACGATTTAAAGCCGTTCGATCGAGGTTGACATTAGTAAGCTTCCTTAGACATAAATTTATTCAGGAGCTCATGCAGGATGCAAAAGTTAATCCGACCGAACTGTGCTTTCTTGTCTATGAAAATGATTTACGAATAAACTTGGTCATATCTCCTTGTGCCAGCTTCCACCAGCCGCCTCCTGATCTACCTTTTCTCTCCGTTCCTCCTCTGTCCAAAGCCCCGCCCTCAGTGCAGTGGTAGCATTATAATGCAGAAAGTGCTGGTGTAAATGTACTCTTTTGATTCATGCTAACAGTTAAACACCTGACTCCACATTCAGAAGCATATCCACACCTCCACTGATTCAATTCATCACATAAGCTTGATGTGCAGCGTGCTGCCTTGATCAAAAGTTTCCTCCCACAATGTTGCCAGCTAAACATCAACAGACATTTAAGTGCTGTTCTTGTCAAGCTAACAATGTCAGGTAAATTATAATGTTACAGACTGGGTGGATAACAAATTACACCACAACCTTCCAAGCAAAATAATTACCTGTCAAGCAGCAAAGGAAGTTTAAGCACTTAGCCTGCTTGGACCTGGTCCTTTCTGGAAGCTTTCTTTTCCTCTGCAGTCTTAATTTCCTTTCTTTGTTTTGAAGTGTGTGTTGGTATTGGCAGCAGCGGAATCAGACATTTCGGTCAAATGTTGTTGTATTCCAAAGATACGTACATCAACGTCACTTGCTGCAGAAAATATCAGAAGTCTTAAAAGTAGAGCTTTATCGCTGAATGTTTTATTTCCTTGTTCTGTGGACACTCTCTAGAGCTTCCTTTACTTTAGTACTCTGGTTGGGAATAAACCTTACATACTAATTGGCTGGCCCCAGACAAGCTTGCATGTTTGATTGCTTTTTTTTTAAAGCTGGACAGATGCCTAGGCTCTTTTATTCAATCTATTTTTTCCCCTAAACTCTGAGACCTCATTTTTGTAGCCTGCGTAACACTTTTATAAGATTCTGTAAGTGTTGCATTTCCTTTTCCCCAGTGGCGAGAAGGTCATGCGGATAAACTTTTGCTAAACTATAGGTCTTCCATAAGACATTCAGTAATACTTTGGAATATGGAGAATGGTAGATAAATAATCTCCTGTGGGTACGGACGGTCTGTGGCTTTTTCAGCTCACCAGCGGGTACACTCAGACAAGCTCATTCACCATACTGGTGAATAATAATAAGACGTACTGTGTTATGATTGCACTTGCTGATTATTAGACTTGATGGTTGCTGAGAGTGAAAAAAAAAAAAAAAAACAGAAAAGAAGTTGTCTTGTTGTATATTCCTGTAATCATTTTCAATTACAACCAAGAGGATTAAACCCTAGCATTATTTTAACACTAGCGTTAATCTAGTCTCTTATGGATTCATTAAATGGTGTGCAGGAATAAAGCACTATATAAGTAGGATCAAAAATGATACAGTGGATAAAGCGCTACTTTATAAGCTCCTAAACAGCAAGGGTGTAAATGATATTGTTTAATCAAATATGAGGATTAATTGGATTATTTGCACCGGATTAACATTTCAGTGGCTCCGTACCTGTACTCTGCACAATGACAATAAAGGTGAATATAATCTAATCTAATTTCTGATAGGACTGTTCTTTAGTGGGGGTTATATTGTACTGAAACTGAGCTAGAACGACACACACCAAAATAAAGAAGTTTATAACATTGTGGCTGTGATTTGGTCGCAGACATGAGCCAAAGACTCCATCTTGAGCAGTGTTGCCTAAATATCTCATGATCTAAAGGCGCAAACAATACAAAACTTCACACCCTGGATCACTCCAACATTTTCTAGACGTACACCAAATGTTGTGCACTTTTGACCATAGGAGGCTCTGCAACTGAACATTCTTAAGATCAATTACACAAACTACTTAGCGTTATAAACCTTTCAGGAAATGAAGTTTGAAACCCTGTGCATGTAAGCGTGTGTGTTCCCACTGTAACGCAACTTTTAAAATGAAACTACAGGTATTATTATTGATTAAACACGCAATATATTTATACATTGAGGTCCAAGTGTATATTCCACTCGCATCTGCTGAGCTTTGTATAATTTCTTGTCATTTGCAGAAAGTGTCTCAGTACACGCTGATCGTGCAGGCCACCGACATGGAGGGCAGCCTGAACTTCGGCCTGTCCAACACGGCGACGGCTCTCATCACTGTCACCGACATCAACGACAACCCTCCAGAGCTCGACGCCAAAACGGTGAGTGTGCTTTCTTCCAGATGGCGCGTGAACTCAGTGCTGTTTGTGTTCTTTTGCTTTCAAGCCTGTCATATACTCCGATACACATTTTAGCCTTGAAGCAGAAGTGCAAAAAAATAATAATAAATTTGACATGGAGCATGCTTGGAAGTGCTGAGTTGCACAGAGAGTGTGAGAAAGAGAAAGAAGAGTGTGAAGGGTAAATCAGGACAGGAGCATATGGAGGAGGAGAAATAGTTCATGAGACGAGTTTGTGAGCTTGTTGCTGAGAGAAATAACACTCTGCTTCCTCAATCCCACTCTATCTTCATCTATTTTCTCTGTTTGGCACCGGTGCCAGTTTAGCCTCAGGTGGCAGCGGTTTGTCTTTAGGCATCTGGCTTGTCTCTCTCCCTGTAGAAAGTCACACTCACACACACACACACACACTCACACACACACTGCTCCCAACCCTGTTTTTCACAACTTTTGTTTCTGTCAGCCCAAATCTCTCCTCTTCCTCACACTCATTTTTTTACCATCCTGTCTTCCTCCAGTATCCCTCCCATGTTGCTCCATCCTTCTGTTTTCCATCCTCGTGTCTCTCTACTCACTTTGTGCTTTCTCACTGCTAGCCTCAGGCTGCTAACCTACCTTTGGCATTCAACTCATTTGTCTCACCTGCCAGTTTAGCATGTTTTCATCACCAACAGAATATCTTACTTTTTTTTTTCTTTTTGGACAGAAAATAATAGAAGTGATTTGGAAAACATGTCGTTGTGCAGTGGAGTCAAAATGCTTTAAACGTGCCTTTCAGAGTTGAAGCATTCCTTTTTCTCTCTCATATATAAATAAAACAAAAAAACAAATGCTGCTTTTTAACCAAGAAACTGAGAACGCCTTCTGCCCAAAAGACATTCCTGTGCCAGGGTTTGGCCAAAATGACTTTTTTCTACTTACAATTTGGCATCTCGACTTAAAGAAACAATAAATATATTGGAGTATTGACATGGCCTCTTTTCCATCCGTTCCCATCACAAACGCCACTGCCAACCTCTTCCACATCAAACTCCATTTCCCAGCAACCTAACAAATTTCAAACCCCGCCACACTCTGACTCTCATTTTCTCCCGTTCAGTCAGCTTGCTGATTGCATGACGCCGATATCTCGTATCGTGGATTGTTTACGGAAGGTTTCTGATGGAACCCTGCATTTGCATCCAACACACAGCAATTCTCTGAGGCATAATGACAAACGCAGTGGTGAAAACAAGTCTAAAGATGTCTAAAGCCTTGCTAGCTCTGTGCGATTTCTCACACAGTCAATGCCAGGCTTTGATCAAGTTGTTGGATAGCTGTGTGCTGTAGGGAAACAGACATTAGCCTAATCAATTCGGTCTGTAACAGATACTGGTTGTCAAAATGTCTGTGATGCAGTCAGAATTAAATCTTTAAATTTATTTCGCCACTTTTGGCTGAAACCAGACTTTAAATTGCTTGAGCATGTGGTGCCAAAGAGATATTTCACTTCAGGACCTACAGACAAGTAACAAATTACAAACCAACATAAAGTGTCTTAGTAAGATGTCTGTGGAGGGATGGAACATCATTCTTCTCACCAGTCCCTTATTAGGTATTTTGGTAATAAAGGCACCGGGGTACAGCACGTCTGCCCAAACTCTCCTATAGGTGTTCAACTGGTTTGAGATCTGGTGACTGCGAAGGCCATAGCATGTGAGTCACATTATTTTCATTATACCTCCATTCAGTGAACCCTCACGCCCCGTGGACTGAGGCGGAGTCATCCTAGAAGACGCGATGCCTGTCAGGCTAGAAATCTTTCATTATAGGATAAAAATGACCAGTCAGAAGAACTGTATTGATATACTATATTGGAGAAATACTCCCCAAAGCACAAGAGGGCTATTGTTTTTTCCTTTAATTTGTCACCTGTCTCTATGCATGTAATAACATAAATGCAGCCTGTTATGTGTTTTACATGCTACATGATTGTGCACTGTTCTTGGTAATATATTCTTACATTCCTATCTAACCATTCCACAAAACTTTGAATGAGATCTGATCTCATGTTTTAAATCCAACCATCCTATCGGTGATTGATGGACAGGAAGTTTGACGTGTTCCAATGAAATCCACCAGTGATTCTTTTTCATTTCAGTTTGGGTCATCAGGTGTTCAGTATTTCCTTTCCAGTGAGATGAATCGTCCCTTGTTCCTATACAATTATTATTCATTAATGCATGACCCCACAGCGTTTTATTCACACGGGTAGAGAATGAATGTGATAGAAACATTCGGTGGGTGTACAAACGTTTGTGTGGCACTGCAGAGGAAATTTCTGAAGGGAGTAATAGCTGGTAAGAGAATTGAAGCCTATGTTGAAAAATGAGGGCGAGACAGAGCAATACTTCTGATCGGATCTTAAGACTGAGAGTTACACAGAGATCAGGGTTGTTTTTTTAATAGTTAGCATTTCACAGGCAATAGAAAGCAATTGTAATTCTTCACACTTTAATTCACACTTTAATAAAAAAAAAAACACACCACTCCCTGGATTGTCTTTATACTCAAGAAAAAGTAGAGAATGACTCTTTTTTTTCACAGGATATAACCATCTTTCTGTATAGTAAGGCTATAAAGTACCTGTTTTTTTTTTTACTGGTCATTTTATAGAAGATACATTATGGTGTAATCTTTCCAGACACATGCACGTGTGTTCCTTATGAAGTAAAACCCGTGACATGCTCTGATACATTACAATCTGAATAGAGCTTATAACATAAACATGTCCAGTGCCATTAACAATGATATTCTTTTGGTGCTTTATCACAAAACCTATTACCCATCAAGCATTTAAGTAACATTTTATCGGGATTTCTACATGAAAATAATTAACCAGGATGTAGCTACTTAAAAGTTAGAACTCGTCTGGTATTTTAGGGTGCCTTCAGAACTCTCAGCTTTGATTTGATTAAAACGAAGCCCGATGCCATCGTTCCGTTGCTTCGTAAGGGTAAGTGTGAACACTTCCTTCCTTTTGGTGCGCTCCTCATAAGCAGACTGAGACTCCCTGAGCAGATAGGTCTCCATCCATTTCTAAATGAACTTGGGTGCGCTTCATTTTTTGAAGCTAGTTTGAACGTAATACGAACCAAAGGCATCAAAATAAACCAAAGGCAGGACGCCATGTTACAAGTGCATTGAAAACAAGAATGTTTTGTCTCCTCTATCCATTTTACCACCGGCTGTGTTTCCAGTTGAAAAATGCCAAAACCAAAAATACCCAGTAAGTACGTGGTGCATTGTTCTCACGAGTGGCTCGCAAAATATACATCATACATGTGTCATATGTCACATCCTTTTTTTTTGCTTTGGTCTGGAACTACAAGCCAGAACACACCCCTGTGTGTACTAACCCTAGTGTTTAATATTTTTAAAGTTTAGTTTGTACTACACTCTTGCATTGGTACGAGTTAATACCCAATACCAAGGGACTGTAAAAGAAAATATCACCAAAACTAGAGTTTCTATAAAGTGCAGTATGATGCAATAAATCTACAGGATAGGGCAAGTATGACACAGTATACACTAACTATATGGAACAACATCAGGATAAACCAGACTGCAGAACTGTGCAAAGCTGACTGTACAGCTTACATCAGATTAGAACTCAGTTGTTTCCCCCTCTCTAGCTGTGCCCAAACTCCAACTCTCCTAGAGTCTAGCTGCTTCTGCTTCAGTGCAGGAGGCTGTGAAGTTTGATTTGTCTCTGCACGACAGTAGCACCGAGACGGAAAGTGGCGGGACGGACGAGGATGAAAGCAGAGGAACCCGAGCTGCACTTTGGGTTTTATTCTGTCACCTGCCTGCCAAGTGCAGAGCTGAGAATGACTCACAAGTCATGCGTGCTTAACATTACGCCTGCCATGTTAAAGAAATACTTCACCCATGAGTACAGATGTGGTCCACATTGAGGTTCACTTAGCTTTTACGCTTGTGTGCAGAAAGCTTGCTGAACCTTACAAGCTTTGATTCATTATTAACAACAAAGGCATTGCTCAATGGCACAGCAGAGCCACTCTCTCACCTTTCTGTGCATTTGAATTTCAAAAACACGACAGTACTGAATGATCTCACGCTGTCGTTTCTCCGGTAAGCCAGCACTTCCCTTAGAATTGCATTAAAGACCGCTGCAAACACAGATGCCCTGCTGTCTGTCACTATAAACGCGCTGTGTGTTTGTCACAGTCCTGGCATTGATATGATCAGTAAATATTTGCATATGAGAGCAGCCAGGAGAACTGAACATCTTTCCCTGAGACGTGGAGAAAGCAAAGCAAGCTCATTAGGGGACGCTGCTAAAGGGGTGTAAACTAAGCAGGGCTTTTTTTCAGGGTCTGATCTTAGAGACACCTGTATGTTTTATTCATTTCAGTGTGGTTCAAGTATTTGACCTTTTGCAGTTTCTTCTATTTTTGCATATTTGAATGTTTCGTATCATCAAACCGCTTTTAAATGTTATACAAAGATAACCCAAGTACACAAAAATGCTGTTTTTTATAATATTTATAAAATATCATAATTATGATTTCATTTATTAAAAGAAAAATGCTTTTCTTCCCTACCTGACCTTACCGTATCTATAACTGCCCCCTTAGCTACTAAATCAAACATTTAACCAACCTTAATACAAAGAAAACCACAGCTTGTCATAGTACTGAGAAAGCTTAAACTCCTCTCCGGTGTGGGAAAGCGTCCTGACCATTACACAATAAATGTTACATCGACGTCTGCTCATAAACAATGTCAGCAAATACGATAACAATGATTATATGCCAGGCAAGCCCCTGTGTGTGAGTTTTTACTGCAGAAACAATAACATATTAGAACAAGCATATTAATATTAACTGGTGATTTATGTTACAGCTGGAACTAGTGTCAGATGCTGTTATAGGAAATTCATCTGCGTTTCAAGAATTCAGGATGGTTTATTGGAATTTGTTCGCCGTGTCCCAATTCAGGGGCTGCATCCTTTCGAAGCATGCGGTCTACGTAGGCGTATCCTTCAAAGGCTACGATGTCTGAATCGAAATGAGATGGTCTGCTCTACGACAGAGTGCTCGTTAGCGTCACAGCACTGCTGTTAACGCCCTTACCGTTTTGCCACGATAGTCACCTAGCAGGCACGGGCGCTTAAGTTCTTTAAAGATGGATCTTCAAAGGTTTTTTTCATTTTTTCATTTATTAGAGCTGTCGGCACGTGATGTATTGTAGTCTATTAAGAGCCGTCCATGTTTAAACGATGTACTGTTAGCAACGTTAAAAACCGCTATGGCTAGTGTCAGTCTATTGGCTAGTGGCATGTTTGAAATGGGACAGCCTAGTCGCACCGTTATGGCACAATCGGTCTTTAAATGGGACACAGCCTTTGAAGCCCTGAAATAATAAGCAGATATTCTGTAAATAGTGCTAAGAAGTGCCCCATATTGTGAGGCCAAGATCAACTCGTGTGTTTATTGAACAGGCATTTAGCTAACATCTGTCTACTCTAAGCAATAACACTGGTATGACACTACCTTGAACCTAAAGCTATAACAAGGACAACTAAGTCTAACAGGAAGTACAGACAGGTTATTTTTCCAATAGTTGCGCAATAGTTACAGAACAGTCTTTTAATAAAGTGTTTATTGTACACTATGTAGCAGTACAGGTCTTTATGAATGTGTTAGCTGAAACCCAAGTACAGCTCCCAGACACACCAGTTATACAGTCTGAAACAGTGGCTGTACACCCCCCCCCCTCCCCCTTCCCCAGTTATTCACCAGCACCTTTAAAGACATCACTGTGCCATTGTATGTGGATGTGGCGTTCCTGGTGCTATAGACAATTTCTTTTTTAAAGGGACTTGCTTATGTTCCATAAAACAGACTCATTTTTAGCTGCTGGTATCTAGACAGTAGAGCTGACGCAACCTTCTCTTTTGGAGAACTGGTTCTTTGTTTTTTGGGGAGGCTACAATTTATCTCTGCCACCGTATGCCCTTTAAGTCTATACAGTGCAGAGTGTGTGTGTGTGTGTGTGTCGATTTGCCAGGCTGGGAGGCGAATGTGTGCATGTGTGTGTTCTGCTTATCAGGAAGTGCTCATGTGCTGTTCAGACAGCATGCAGCAGCACCGGGACAACAGAATCCTCTGATGGGCTCATGATTAAGGCCAGCAAGCATCACATCACATCATATCACACCTCTGTCTCTCTCGCGCTCTCTCTCTCTCTCTCTCTCTCTCTTTTGCTTGTTCTATTTTAGCCATTCTCTGGCACACTTTCCACTTGTTCTGTTTCTCTCATGCTCTCTTTCTTGCTCTGATTCGTCTAGTGTTTGCTCGCTTTTGCTTTTATTCTCTTGATCTCTGCTTCCTTTGCTGCTGACAAATTTTGGGGAAAAAAAAAAAGTTCTTTCATCTTTTTTTCTTTTTTGCTACGTCTGAAGTGAAAATGTGTTTTGACTGCTGCCTCTTGATGCGTGCAGGCTGATAATTACAATTTTAAGACATTTCCAACATAGAGTCACATTTTCACCACATTATTACTATGCTGCATGTACAGGACCACTTTCAAGGTTCACCTTTTATTTTGTATTCTAGGCTTTTCATAGCTCTGTGTGTTTCGAACATTTTGTAATGAGTAGAACAGGATTCCTGGCACTCTATATTCAAAAACGTTACTGCTAGTAATTGTACACAAAACCTATGCACACCATGCACACTAATATAATACTACTACTAATAATAATAATGATGACACTAAAATGAGTTCAATTACGCAAACCAGTGCTGCCATCAGGGAAGACAAACATTCTGAAATTGACCGTTACTCGTTTTAGGTTGCATTCAGATAGCAAGGGTCCCTATGCTGTATCCCTGCTCCTTACATACTGCACAGGGTACAGAATCCCAAGGGCTCTACATAAGGAAGGACAAAGGCGACTGATGTGCATAACACAACTCCTTCCCTTCCGTTGCCGGGGCGGGTCTCCGAGGTAAAATCGAATCAGCCAATCATGTAGCAGCAGCACAACAGAACTTCCGGAAAAGTGATATACCCATCTTCCCTGGCTCCCTACACACACTGTGCAGTTCCCTTTAATAAAAAAAAAATGAAAAGACCTCAATCATCTTGAATATTTCACTTTTGTCAAATGAAGTGAAAAATGAGGCAACATTCAACATTTCTCTTAAAATAGACCATTGATAAATGGTTATACGATGCGTACCTGCGTGTACAATCAAAATGTGCGTTAAAAACCGAGATTAACACGCGATAGATTTTTTTTTTATCTAAAATAATAATAATAACAATAAAAAATTTATGTCTGAATTATTTTCATGTGCGCTTAACAGACACACCTCTACAAGCAGTCATGTGGTGGTGATGCACGGCATAAAATCATGTAACTACAGATCAAGACTTTGAGCTAATGTTCATCATAATGAAGGGGGGGGGGTACTATGATTATGATGTGTTGGCTTAAGTATAACAGAAATTGCTCTTTCTGAGTCTCTAGAGGGGAGCAATAAACAGAAAACATCCAAAGACCAGCATTTCCGTGAATTGAAATGCCTTGTTGATTAGAAAGGTCAGACAAGAATCCATTCAAGCAAGTGGAAGGCTGAGTGCTCCCACACTGGCAACGTAGCATTACTGCTGCAGCTGCCGTCGTTTCCTTCTTAAAAAAATAAATAAATAAATCACAAATCAGTTATCCAACTGGAACTCTGCCAGAAGCTTATGGATGGCTACCAAAAGTGACTGGTCCAGGTGCAACTTGCTAAGGGGTGTTCAACCTAATATTAGGTGTGCTGTTTATATATATATATATATATATATATTTTTTTTTTTTTTTTTTTTTTTTTTTCTGATCCTCTTTGCAAAAATTCAACTTCTATCCAATTTCTTTGTTTTTTCCTATTAAAGGTGTACGTTGTAAACTCAATCCAGTAAATGACGGGACATTCACGACCATGATGAGTGTATGCAAACTTCCGACAGCAGTTATTATATCAGTTGAAAGAATAGTAGGATAGTAAGATAAATGTGTGTGTGTGTGTGTGTTTTAACCACGGGAGAGTTTGGATGTTGTCTCTGCACATGATGAAGCCATTATAGCAATTCCTTCAAGCACCAGATTAGTTGAATGGGCAGCTGTGGACACTGATAATGGACAGTGCGAGTGTGAGTATGAAGTAGATATACATGTCAGTAGTTCATATGGTACGTATAACTATAGTGTGCTTTCACACGTGGTTGTGTGTGAGAGGTCGTGTATCAGAGAGAGGCACCACAAGGCGAGGATGTGAACAGGTTTTTGAAAATATGCCAGAATTTTCTGGCTCAGCACAGCGAAAGGGTCGGCTTTGTCAAATAATATAATAATAATATAATAATAATAATAATAATAATCTATTTATTGAGCCATCACATTAATTTTAGTAAAGCGTTTAATGGTTTAATAGCTGAATTCATAAGCACTAGAATTAGGTGTAGAATTCTGATCAGCTTTAACAGGAACTCTGACTATACTGCTCTCTCTCTCTCTCTCTCTCTCTCTCTCATCTAGTTCCTGGGAGAGGTGCCGGAGAACGCAGTGGGTGTAGTCGTGGCCAATCTGACCGTGCGAGACAAAGACGAGCCTCACACACCCAACTGGAACGCAGTGTACAGGATAGTGGGTGGAGACTCCATGGGCCACTTCACCATCCGCACTGATGAGGTCACCAATGACGGCAGAGTCACAGTGGTCAAGGTGTGTGTGCGAGTGTGTTTGAGGAAGAGAAGAGAGGGGTTACGTGTGCAGCTTGTAGTTTATCGATTCTTTCTTTGATCAGTTAAATCTGTATAACGAAATAATCCATTTTTATTTTCTTTCATAAGACTTGTCATCCATCCACTGTATTGTAGGTGTAGTCTTATTGCATCATAATGGAGCTGAAGGGGTTAAATGCTTGAAAATTGATCAGCCCTTGTCCTAATGGTCTTTATGTCTGAGTATTCGCATGCGGATATTGAATGTGCCGTCTTTAAGGCAGTTTTAAGGCACTTTGTTTATAATGTGTTTATAATGTGTGATGTACACAATGATCTACTTACTCCTAAACCACATGATTCTCCACGTCTGCATCTCTGGAGACATACACACAGGCAAAACACCAGTGCTGTTTCATGTCAGCAATACCGAGTCCCCTAGGGACATAATTAGGAAAAATGTGATGCTGCTAAACGCTACGTTCATTCATCTCACTCGGGTTTTCTTTCCTTATATGCACAGCCAGTGGACTATGAGAGGAATGGCGCCTTCATGTTGACCGTGGTGGTATCTAATCAGGCCCATCTGGCGAGTGGCATCCCGTCATCTCTCTCGTCCACAGCGGGAGTCACCATCTCCGTGCTGGATGTGAACGAGCCTCCAGTCTTCCCCTCCAACCCCAAAGTGATCCGCTTTGAAGAGGGAGTTCCTGCTGATACCACGCTCACCATATTCGCAGCTCAGGATCCAGACCGCTTTATTCAACAGACTGTCAGGTACGGAGTGGGGGTATTTTCTCTATTCCCAGATCAATTTGTTGAATTCTCTTGTGATTGGTCAGATAGTGATCAGACTTAGAGGCTGGTGTGGAAACTGTTGATTACTTATTCCATGATGGAGACATTCAGCACCATTAAATGTAACAATAAATGGGTAAAATGTATGATTTGTAGATTTCTTTTTCTGTGCTAGAGAAATAAAACACTGAGGTGTGCTATTAGTGGAAACTAATCAACTTTGGGGTGCAACAGTAACACCCTGCTTCTAACTGCCTTTAACTGTGGAAGCTGCTGCTATTTTTTTTATCAATGCCTACATGTAGCATGTCATCACACACTGCAAGCTTAGGTTCAACAAGTGCAAGTCAAGAACTGTAATTACCATAATTCCAACATTACATGAATATACTATTATGTGAGCTAACAAAAGACAAGGTTATGACAAGACTTTTCTATGGTTTAAAATGTTTCTGCACTGCTCTAGGACTATTACCGCGTGTCCTCATGAGAGTCACTGGGTAAAAAAGCACTACCTTCTAGGCACACTAATATATTCAGCAATGCAACATAGCCCGGAAATGAAAACAAATCATGATGAGGCTTCGCACGCACAACTTGTTTGAACATACGGTAATTTGACCTTGAATATCTCGCTGCTCGGCTATGGAGATCTGAATATTAATCCAAATAGAAATGTTCTGGTCTCCTTGTACCGGTATTAGGTTACTTTAATAGTGCATGTCTTGTGCATCATTCTTCTAGATGTCTCTTCATATTATGGGAATATGAGGGCATAAAATTGGTTAAGTATATTAATTAACCTTTAAGACAGGAGCTACAGTATTGCAAGTCTAGCCAGCGTGGCACCCAGAGTAGTCTGCCAGAGGAATACACATTCTAGACGACCTTTATTTTAATCTCTAGGAAGGTGTTCCTGTCTCCCTGTTCCATCTTGTTAGTCCTCGTGACCTTATTTGGTGAAACCTCTACTGGAAGTTACATAGAGACACGTATAATATTTTGATAGATGATCGGGCAAACACTCATTTATTTCTTTTATTTCTGTGTATTTTTCCATGTGCTTAATTTAGGCCATTATATGAGAATATATTATATATAGATAGATATCTTTTCACAGGATTTTGTACACTACCAATTTATTCAGTACCATGAAGTGGGTTGCTCTTAAATTGTCTAAAATGTGTGATAAATATTATCATTTCGTGGATAGATTATCTACTTTAACATAATTTTGCCACATTAGTAATACATGCGTTTCATGTTTCATCTCAATCAAGGACCTTGAGGCTATAAATCAGGCCATGTGACAGCCGTCATTCCACTCAAAGATAAGCATGCTTTCAGTTGAAAGTCACACGCTTCTAGCACTCTAAGCATGGGTCATTATTGCCATAGCTTGTGTTAAGGGTTTGTGCCATTTACATGCAAACACCTTCTTTTAAGATGCAAGCTGGCTATAAATATAGAATTTGTTATAACATGCACGTCAAACACTTGAGCTTCGTTAACACCTGTGCCTCTGCTTATGCTTGGTAGAGATTCTCTCATAAATGATGCATCGTATACTGACTGCACAATCCATCCCACAGCGTTTTGTCTCTGGTATGACTCCCATATCCAGACATTTCTCCCACTATACTTTCACCGGCGTTAAGCTCATCTTCCCGGTGATGCTGCACTTTCGCTTTGACTGTCTGGACTTGCAAATCTTACCAGGAAATCTTCTGATCCCGTTAAAGCGTTGCATACAAAAATGTAACCCGAAATAAAGCTTTCTATTCGATTCCTTTCTATTTATAGATAACATATAGTTGCAAATTGGCATTGTATCAATCCGCATGTAGATCGGGATCCTTAACGAGTAAGCAAGAGGCAACAGGAGCAAGGGAAAAGTCCCAAGCCGACATGAGGAAGAAACCTTGAGGGGAACCAGACTGTCAGGAAGGAACCCGTAGTCTTCTAGATGACACTGAATTGGAAATCAATATTAGAGTATACATGTCTAGAGCAAAGTGTGTTGAAAGGCTGCTCAGTATGATCAGATTGTGAAGTAGTGTCCTGGGATGAACACAGGACAGTCTTTATAATAACAGCAGCAGCAGTCATTAGGTATAAATCTACATTACACAGATTATCACAGCAAGGATTTTCCGAAGCACAAATCTTTTAGGGTACCATGTCTACTTCCTGCTCAGTCTCCAAAGATGTTGATGCTTTTATTCTTGGTAATGTATCAGCTTCTTGTCACACCAGCTAATGTTTGGAGAACAGGATTGAACCATGCCTTGTGTTGACACTTAACCTCTTTTGACTGAAGTGTGGAAGTGGCTTTATAAACCATGACAAGTCTTAACAGGTGGGCAGACTAACTACAAATTAGATCACTGGGTTTTTATATACCTATTAAATCCAAAATAATCAGTGATGGTTTCACTATGTAGTGTTAGTGGAATGGCAGTGGAGTCTAGTAATGCACATGTAAGAAGGCATTACTGAACCTGCGCACATCAGCGTTTAGATCTCAGATATAATTATAGCAATTCTTGGACAAGTGGAACAGTTGTGAGTTATGCAAATGAGACCAGAATCAGAGGCACGTCTCCATTACATGTGATTCTTACCTTGAACATAAGTCGGCTTTGCTTGCGTCGTCACTTGTGCATGTTCGCTGTAATTAACACGTGTTGGGGTGGTGCAATGCCAAAATAAATTGTGGGGTCAGTATAGCACCATATGACACTTTGTCCACAACCATGTCACATTCATACAGTACGTACTATTCTAGACTCTTCTAGACTCACGGTTTTACAATAACAGTTTTATAAACATTGTGGTTTTGGTTATGACTCTTCAATGTTTTCTGGATTACTAAATAGTTTAGAATGTAAGTGTTTTTGACGTGAGTGCGGTTAACATTGCTGTGCATGAACTCCCTATACGTTACGGCTCGAAAGATGCGTCGGCTCCGACCCGCCATCCAGCGCTTGCCGCTTTTAATCTTTCAGACGTACGTAAGATATGCAAGCTCGTGTAGCCGCTGGGCACGCGTTCGCGTGGTGAACGTGAAGTATATTTGCACCTTTAGTCGAGCCATGTTGACCGACCGTGCTTGGAGGATGTTGTACAGGTTAAAGTGAATGAAAAAGGAGAAGAGCAAACAGTCGTTCCAAAAGATATTAACTGACAGCCCAAAATCCTCTCCCTCTTACCTCGTCCTGTCCTGAGGGCTTGACTGCACTCAAGTAATCTCACTTGAGCTGTTCTCACTCCAGCCAAGTGCTGGCATATCACAGTGACTGCTTAAAGGGGTTTCTTAAAGATTGGCCAATTATTAATATTCTGGTGCATGTTTAAAAAAAAAGTGTTTTAAAAAAGGGTTCAGTTTAATTTTTTTGTCTTGCATTGATAAATGCCCTGGAAACCCAAAACCAGAATGCCCTTAATTCCCTTCCTGAAAAGTTTTTGCAGACAATAGACTTAGGTAATAGCTACTTTTACTGAACATGTCTGGAATCTGTTCTGTGTTAGATTTCTTAGAAGACTGTCCTATATTTTCAGTATGAAACAACATAAATCTAAAAATAATGCCTCAATATCATCCTTCTAAGTGTACGTGGACACACAAGGCAAGCCAAACATTTTCACTTTAGTCCGATGTTTTGCAAGGTTTTACAGTCAGCGACTTTTTACCACATTAGTCGTATGAAGTTTCCCAAAATAACACTCAAAAACAAAAGTTTAAAGTCTGTCTAAAAGATATTTCCCAGGTTAGGATTACACAATGCTTTTTCATTTGTTCTACATTCCCAACAAATGCAGTATCCAATTACTGTAGTGTGTCCCACCTTTCATTCCAGCGGTGATCCAGCGGGTAACCGTTGGTGAAGCTGCCTTTAATCAACGACGACTTGGTGTCCCGCTGTGTCGGTTGTCAGGAAAGAGGGCAGAGGGATCACTTGGTAATGAGCTGAACTGGTCCCAAGAAGCCAGTCCCATTCTCCCTGTGTGTCTTGTCACTTTATCAATTGTGTCCTTTGCAGTATTGATCCTAGTCGAACACGCACTGGGATGTGACTGGATTGTCTTCGGAGCAAAACTGTAGAACTTTCTCTACCTCTGAAAAAGAAATAAGGTGAATGGTAAGGAGCGACCACCTGGATTTGAAAAAATCTCATTAAAAATCGCACCTTAGCTTCTTACAAAAAAAATCGAGTTGTGCAAAGGTTTTATTTGTGGGGTAGAGTGGAGTAGCCACCTCACAGGGTCCCTGGTCTGAGTTCTAGCTTGGGTTGCTGTCTGTAAGGAATCTGTCTGCCTGGGTATCTTCCAGGATTTCTGGTTTCCTCCGACCTCCCAAAGTGGCTGATTGATTCGGTGCGAATAATTAATAATGCTCGAATGCACGACAACCTCAACCAGCACAAAAAAACGTTCTGAAGATGAATGAATGAAATTTGTTTTTGCAAATATGAGTCGATTTTTACTGAAACATGAACATCTTGTTCTCCGTTGAGATAGTGCTGGTATTAAATTGGTATTGAAATACATTCGGCCACCATCTTTTACAGACATTTGTAGCTCGCTTCGAAGGACAAAGATTGTATTCTGTTCAAGCATTTCATTTGATTTTGTCACTAGAATCAATGATTTGGTTGTTCTGGGGTTTTTTTATTGCAAATGAAAGGAACTACAATCAATTTTGAAGAGTGGCTTGCAAAAGTATGCTTTACCAAGATAATTCTTTGGCCATTCCTTAAAAAACATTAAACACTATCCATCACAAATTGTGAACATCTATCTGACCTTGGGCGCTACACCACTAGGAAGCTGTGACTGTCTCGGACAAGTAGCAGTGCATAATTTATTCAGTAGCGTGTAAAATAATAATGTGTCACAGCATGGACGTTTGATTGAAGGTGAATAATTCTGCATTGTTGCATATTATCCATACATTAAGCTGTTTACTGCTGCTATTCTGCTGCTCCTGAGTGTCTGCTAAATGACCTTACTACAGTATAAAAGTACTTTGATAGAGGTGTGCCATTTCTTTTGTCATATCACCATATTGTAGCAGACAACTGAAAAGGAGAATAATAATAATAATAATAATAATAATAATAATAATAAAAAAAAGTGGATCTCGTATTTTTGATTTATAGGTATTCCAAGTTGTCCGATCCTGGAAACTGGCTCCGAATCAACAGGACAAACGGGCAGATCATGACGACAGCCATACTGGACCGGGAATCGCCCTACGTGAAAAATAACGTGTATGAAGCCAGTTTTCTGGCTGTAGATAACGGTAAGCCATTGCATGTACGTTTGTGGATATATGTGAGTATGTCATTATTGTCTTGATGGGACGATTTTCCACAGCTGAAAACAATTTGTCTTCTTTCTGTGTGAGGCTTCGGCAGGCTTTCCACAGCCAATTGACTGAAAGCCCCTTAACAATCGCGAGCACACACTTTCTGGAGAGATTGGATTTTTGGCTTTATTTCCTCCACTCCGCCACGGTGAAGCTTACACAAAACTCAAGCATAGACAAAACGCAATCACGGCGTACCCGCAAGTTCATTTCGTCTGCGGCTACCAGCCAGGGCTGCCATGTCTTTTTATTGGTACCGTTCCTCCGGGCGGTGAAAGAAAAAGTAAAGTTTAAGAATAGATTGCTGACCAGGGAGAACAATCTTCACTCTACTAGCTGTGAACACTTCAGAATGAAACGGCACCAACAAAACTAACTGGCAGGATTCCACAAACAGGCTGTTTTGTCCTCCACACAACTTTACAAACATTGTAAACAGAAAGCTTTTTAACCAGTCAGTTAGATCATGAAATGGGAGTGAATTGCATGCAGCCTGCCACTCTGAAAGACTTAAACGATTTTTTCCCCTCAATTCGACCAGAGACTGCATGGCGACAGGCAGCATTTGACTGATATCTGCACAAGACCTTTTCTCCGACTCGATCTGTATCTTATTTCCCTCACGTTGAAAGAAGTAGATTTGTGAGTATGCACCAAGCTTCTGTAAAGCCCCATGTTTGTTTGTCCTTGTCAGACTCAGCCATGGGGAACAGATGCATTTGTTTTCTTTAGGAAAGTCATTTCGCAGAGACATCGTCTGAAAGAGCATGTCTCCATTAAAGATAAAAAAGGCATGTGAGATATTTATGCATCGTTTCATTTTGCAAATTTGTCACCATAGGGAGGTTTTAAGAGCGATGCAGGGTGTAAAGCACTCCATCAACACCTCAGCTGTCGCACTCCTCTCAGCCCTAAGCCTCAATTTCCGCTTCATTTTGTCTCTCTCTGCATCTCTGATATTTTGTAGATTTCCTCTTCTCTACCCATCATCTTTATATTTTATGCCACTTCTAGTTACTGTTCCAAGTTTTAATTTGAGGGTCGTGTTGCTGCTTTACAGCTCCAGGCTCCTCTTTTCTCTGACGTTCTTCATGTGTTTGCGTGGGGTTCCTCCGAATTTCAAAATGGACATGCAGCTACATATTTATGCTATTCTGGCCCTAGATGTATGGATAGATGTATATGTGCATACTGCCAACCATCCAGGGTGTAGTCCAGGCTAATGCCCAGTGATCCCGGGTTACACAAGGTGAATGAATGAAAATTAGTTTTTATTTGAATTTCACAGTTTCTGACAAAGTATTCTGAATATCCAATACAAGTTGACTGACAGGGCTGAGACTTTGTGCTGAATAGCAAAAAGTCTTTTGAGTCTGCAAGGTGATGTTAGATGTATTCTGTTAAAGGACACCGGAGATGTGCAAGATAGCCATGGCACTCGCCTGTGCCTTTTTAACAAATGTTATCCTCCTCATAAGAGCAAGGTTATCACCTTGAAACCAAAGCTTGTCCACTTTAATCTGTAAATCTAGCTATCATGCTTTCTTTTTCTCTCTCACACACACACACAGGGTCTCCTCCTGCGACAGGAACAGGCACGCTACAGATCTATCTGATAGATGTAAACGATAATGTGCCAGTGCTGGTGCCCAGAGAGGCCCAGCTGTGCGAGAGGTCACGACCCAGCTCCAGGATCAACATAACGGCCTCGGATGCTGACGCCGAGCCTAATGCCGGGCCATATGTCTTCGAGCTGCCCTCGTTCCCTCCCTCTGTTCGCCGCAACTGGACCGTCTCACGTCTAAACGGTGCGACACGTTTAAAAAGTAGAACATTCAGTACTATTGTTAAGCAGAATGAGGAAAGCTCTCACTCATAATGTCCCCAGATAAAAATGCACTGTCATCACTGGACTGGTACAGTTTCTTTATGGTATAGACGTGGAATTTTGAGGAATGAACAGACAATGTGTTCAAAACAAATACAAATAGAGATTGCACTAATGCATTACACCCCTAGTGTACTCCTTTTGAAATACTGTCAACACATCACATAAAGGATGTTGAAATTATAAAAGAACAAATGTACTGCCGTTAATATGAGTTTTAAAAACTAGCTAAACTAGCAGTAGGCACTTTGGATCATCTTTATCTATACCAATAACATTACAATATATAGTATCTGCATCACTTAATTCAGCATAGCAACAGATCCTTGTATCACACAAATACAATCGGTGACTCCTAACCTAAAGCATATTAAAATACTTAAAGGAAATGCCAAGTGATGACCAATTCAGCTACTCATTACTGTTTGCGTGTCTGTTCTCCAGGTGAATATGCTCAGCTCAGGCTGAGGATCCCATACCTGGAGGCAGGTGTATATCGTGTGCCCATCCTGGTCTCAGACTCAGGCAACCCTCCCCTAACAAACCGCTCCGTCATCAGGGTAAAGGTGTGTCCCTGTGACGAGCACGGGGATTGTACTTCACTCGGAGCAGTGGCATCTGCAAGCCTGGGCACAGGCGCCATCATCGCCATCCTCATCTGTATCATAATCCTGCTCAGTGAGTGGATGTCTGGGTGGATGCATGATACATGGATCAATAACACAGTGGGGCAAATGAATCGATGCAATACATGGGTGGATGACAGGGTAGGGCAGAATTGCTGGATAAATGACAGTGGAGTGGTTGGATGGATGAATGATCTACCCCAACACAATCTACATACAGAGATCCAACAAAGAAAAGATATATGACAGGGTAGGGTCACTGGATGGATAGATGAGTGACAGTGTAGTGTGAATAGTTGAGTGGATTACATGGACGGATGATATGGTAGGTGAAGGAATTGATGGTAGAGAGGATGAATGGATAGATGGGTGACAGTGTAATGTGTATAGATGAGTGGAGCACATGTAATGTGGAGTGCAGGAATGGAGGGATGGATGATAGAGTGAAAACTGTGTGACTTAGATAGATGGACAGACTGATGGTTGAAAGACAAAGTGGAGTACATGGATGGGTGGAGGGTGAAGAAGGGGTAAGGTTAGTGTATGTATGTTTGACAGTAGAATTGATGGATTGGTGTATAGACGGATGGAGGAGTAACACATTTATTAGAGTTTAATTTGTACTGTATTAAGTTATGACTGATGTGTTGCATTGAATCATAAAGAAATTATATCACAACTCTGGTATCACTTGTTTGCAGTTGCTAAATGCTACTTAAATGTATGTGTTTCCACAGGCATGGTGCTGTTTTTTGTGATGTGGATGAAGCGCAGAGAGAAGGAACGGCAGACCAAACCTCTTCTCATTGACCCGGAGGATGATGTTAGGGACAACATACTAAAATATGATGAGGAGGGAGGGGGAGAGGAGGATCAGGTTACGCTCATATACATACACAGACATGATCACAGTCACGCTGTAATTCATATGTACATGAAGATATCTATAGAAAGATGACAATGTCTATTCGGAGAAACAACAAAAATGATTTAGTGTTTATAGAATATACTACAGTAGTTTCAGGAAAATTGCTTTCCTTTTATTAACAATGAATACACGTTATTGTAACAGAAATATAAATACTGATGATTCTGCCAAGGGCACAGAGTCACTCTGGTTTGCTGCTTTAAAATCCAAACAATCTGCTGTGATGTTAGCCACTGACATTGACAAATGAAATGAAAAAACCTTGCTTACAGAACCTTTATCCATATTGTAGGACTATGACCTGAGCCAGCTGCAGCAGCCTGAGACTCTTGAACACATCATGAACAAGCCAGGGGGAGTGAGGAGAGTAGATGAGAGGCCAGTCATCCCAGAGTCCCAGTACCCAGTACGACCAAGCATACCTCATCCTGAAGACATCGGAGAGTTCATCACTGATGTAGGTACAGTTAAGGTGTGATGTAGGTCGAGATCCTTGAGACAGGCCATAGGGTTTTCTCATTACAAAGAATATTAAGAATGGAAATACAGCCATAGAAAGAATGTTCTTCAACAAGTACCTTGTGAGAACAGTAACATAAGGACTGGTGCATGACTGTACGAATGGTATGGATGGATGATTAGTCACCTGGACAGGGTCAATAAATATTATGATGGGTGGCAGTGTAGTGTAGATGAAATATTATGTGGTAAGATGAATACATATTAGTGTAAGCTGGTAGTGCAAGATGAATGATACCTGAGGTCAGACATCCTGTTTGTGTGAACCCACCAAGCCCATCATGCTGAGACCAAGACATCACCAAGATGGCTTAGAGAAGACATTTGAAAGGAACTTTTGAAATGTGGAACAACCCACATTGAAACAGGCTGCAGGGGCTTTACATCATAATCCCCACCAATGATGCAAAGAGAGCTTCTATATGAACCTCTATGACTCAAAAGAGAAGAAGGTAGCTCAGTCTTTAAGGGGCCAGTCAAATTCAAGTCAGTCTGTTACTGATATCTGTATCAGAATGGTGGTGTTACCACTAAAGTAGAGAATAATAATAATACAAATAAATAATCTACACGCTTTAAGTGAAAAAAGGAGTGCAAAAAAGCTTAATAACCTAAATGAAATTAGATGAAGCCTATGAGAGATGGTCCCTGGAGGAATAGGAGAGCACAGACCCAATTTAACCCCTGATTACACAAGCTAATAAGGGAGGGGATGTCATTCAGCTTGTCACATTTCATTAATTTTAATGTGCCAAAACATAAAGATTGTTCAGGACTCCCAAATCTCAAGTCTCTTTTGAGGACGCTTTTGACAACAAGCCTCAAGACAGGACTTCAATCACTGGGTGTGCATGCGAGTTAAGTTTGCCTCAAGTTCAAGTCACAAACTCAAGTCGCTAGGAAGTGACTAGCAGAAGAATGTAGACTGCAGCTCTTCTACATACTGAGCTACTGATCCAGATCACTACGGATTGGGAGATACCACTGACAGCACAACCACGTCCTGAAGGTCATCGCAAAAACCGTCAGCACAGGAGTCAAGTGGATCAAGCCAGTTACCACTCCAAGTACAACTGCAGGAATCCTCGCCACTGCAAGGAACTGGCAGCTGTTGGTGGACCTAAAGAAACAGCTCGAATTCCCTTGGCATACTGCAATCACCAGACATCCTCAGTGTGACTGAATCCACCAGGTAAGTCATCATGCTGGAACCAACAGTCTCCTGGGAAGATTGCATAGAGAAAAGGCCTTTGGGAGAAAACTTGCCATGTGTAAGGAGTCCTGTTGGGAAAAAGGCAGCTGGAGGGCCATTCAAACACCACTGAGATGGTAGAGAGAACCTGCACAATCAGCCTCACCTCACTCAGGTTCAGGAGGGTGTATATTGTTGAAAAACCCAGAACACACAGTGATTCCAGGAACATCATTGTTAAAACAATGTGTCCAGAGGCAACAGCAGATGTTTGTGAAAGCATGAATGGATGCTGAGATGGATAGCAATGTGGATAAGTTATTGTATTATAGGGTAAGATGGATGGAAGCAAAGATGGATGAATGGATGCCGGGATGGATGGATGACCGTGCAGTGTGGATAAGTTGTATTATTGGGTCATCTTTAGCTGATAATTTGTCAACCTGTCAGCACATTATTGTCCAGTATTAAGCTTTAGATCAACCAGCCCCATTTCCATTTCAGTTCTGGTGGAATATATTTAGCTTCTGATAAATCAAATCTTGTACGTTTGATAGGACTCAACAAAAGCAACAGACAAAGCAACAGCCAACTTTTAATTTCTCAAGTGCTGAAAAAAGCTGAATGTGTTCATATCTAATCTAATCTTTAAATAAATGTTGTGGTAAGAGGATTTAGCTAATGTCGCTTGAAAATCAGCAGCTCAGACTGCTCAAACAGCAACCAGATCTCATCATATTTAGAAAACAATCACAGTGAAGTGGATTAGAAGATAATACAAGAATTGTGTGAATAGTAATTTCCTGTTCTAGCGCCAAGCCATGCTGTAGACATATCAAATATGTAGCTCTAAATTCAAGTCATGTCTATTGGCTATAGAATTATTCATGGCAATGTTTATTTTTTACCATTTCAGGGGCTGCAAGCAGCAGACAATGACCCGACGGCTCCACCTTATGACTCTCTGCTCGTGTTTGATTACGAGGGCAGCGGCTCGACAGCCGGCTCAGTCAGCTCGCTTGACTCGTCCAGTTCAGAAGAGCAAGACTACGACTACCTCAACGACTGGGGACCACGCTTTAAAAAACTGGCCGACCTCTACGGCGGCGGGGACGACTGAGGGTGGAACTCCAAGGATGAGAGAGGGGCCAAGGGGAGGGGCCCACAGGAGCAAGTCAGCAATTCGGTTCGTTTCACCGAAGAGCCATAGGAGCCTGAGCATTCCTGCACAAGACAGTCTGTAATGCGGAGGGAGTTTTAAAAACGGGACCATTGTTGCTTTCTGCAAGTGTGTTTCTTTCTGTTCTTTTTTTTTTCCTCTGTGCTGGCAAGTTTATTGTCGTGAATTTTGCTTTGGCTGTTTGGAGAGTTGCGACAGCCCTGGTACGTGAGACAAAGTACAAACACAAACAAGGTCTGCATACTTTCTCCGTGTCATCTCAGCTCTTAAGAGAGCGGGACAAATTTATCCACTCTCTCAACTTGAATTTTATTTGATAAGCACTATCATTGCTCAAGTGCCTTTTTGTGGTGTTTTTTGTACCAGAGACTCCTCAGGGTCAGCTGCTGTGTTAAGCCCATTTCCACTGCAGCGGTACACTCCCTCATTTCCTTGGCCCCTCCATGTTTACTCGTCCTCTATTAACGGTGCAGGAAAACCACCATGGAGCTGAAAGACAATTTCCTCTGTTAGTAGATGTGCTACAAAAAAAAGAGACTACAAAAAGGGGTACGTCTTTTTTTCCAGGAACTGACATTGGTGAATTTTGGTGACCCTGTTTAGAAGTTTAAATTTGTGGTCCTAATTACAAGACCAAACAATTTACCAAGCTGATGAAGTGTGATAGCTTTTGTGATTTATTTTTTATTTTTTTTTTTTTCAAAGAACCAAAAAAAAAACCCTGAAGAAAATAAGAGCGAGACAAAAAATAATGTAGAATGCCTTTTCGCTCAGACACTTGCCTGCCTTGTTTTTGCGCTGCTTTCTAATTCGTCTCGGTCCGAGAAGGCAAGCAGTCTGACTGAGGCTGCCGGCCAACATGTGGCATCTGCGCTTAAAGGACTGTGCATCACGGGAGAAGTGCTATCTCGAACGTTCGTTCGTCTCGAACGTTCCCCTTGTCAAGGTTTTTAGGTTGATCGGACTTGTACATGCATGATTTCTGTCACGAGCGGTGTCTCTAACTCAGCCACAGTTGTTCCTTGTGGTCAGAATGTTTAAAGTAGTCGGCAAAGAACATACGATATACAGAACAAGTATAACCTGTATAGTTTAAAAAAATGACTCGAAGAAATGCTGTAAATACATATTTTTTGGAAGTATTACCCGAACATTTGCTGCTCTCAAAGGTCCTTGCAGGGGTAAAAGAGACTTTTTTGCCCCAGTGGTTTTGAGTGTGTGTGTGTTTTGCTTCAACAGTCTGCATTCTCTTTTGCAGTGTTTTTCATAAGCTCCTTATTAGTTGAAATTTTAGTTCTTTTGTTCTTTCTATATGAGCGATGTTTCCAATCATGCCTGCTTCTAATGTGTGTTCCTGAGTTACTTGCTCATTCATCTAAACCATTACTGGATTTGTGCTTTAGAAAATAAAGACATCTTTTATTTAAAAAAAAAAGAAAAAAAAAAGTGTGGCCTAGTTGTACTCTCTAAATAATGTGCTTACCCTTACGTAAGACTGTGGGCACAAAGGCAGCTATTACTGACCTGAAGAACTACAAGAACTAGAACTCAATTCTTTCAGCTGAATTTGGATATGATGACTTAATATTAAGACAATGTAAAACATGTAAGGGAAGTTACGCATGTGCAGCGTCAGCTCATGAAGATGATCAAGTTGATTTTCTGAGTACTGAGAGCATATTCAAAAATATTAAAGTCACCTGTGTGTAGTTCACAGCGCCGTGGACATGGACACACTGATGTTTTATAGGATGGTGTTTTCATTCAGTAGCATCCAGACCATTGCCTTCATTCACACGCATTTTCCTTTAAACCTGCAAAAAAATTAGGAGAAAAAATGTAGACTGAATAAGCAGATTTTCTTTGATGGTACACAAACCAAAGAGGCTATTTAAATATTAACAAATAAAAATAAAAATAAAAAAAGAAATCAGCATTGAAAATCATCTAATCAGAGTCTAGCATATTGCCAATATACTGTCACATTAACAGTCCTGGTTACCACAATCACTGTTTAGTTTAGTTTAACAGTGGGGCGACACGGTGGCCTCGGTGGGTAGCACCGTTGCCTCACAGCAAGAAAGTCCCGGGTTCGATCGCAGGGTGGGGCGGTCTGGGTCCTTTCTGTGTGGAGTCTGAATGTCCTCCCCGTGTTCGTTGTGGGTTTACTCTGGGTACTCCGGTTTCCTCCCACAGTCCAAAGACATGCACGTTAGGTTGATTGGTGTCTCTAAA
>JAOTRJ010000001.1:7497074-7507537 GCA_028564905.1 Leptodoras praelongus | reverse complement strand
CACATACATACACACACACACATCCCATTCCAAATTTCTTCTCCCTTTGCCATTATAATAACCTCCACTCTTCTGGGAAGGCTTTCCACTAGATTTTGGATTGTGGCTGTGGGGATTTGTGTTCCTTCAGACACAAGGGCATTAGTGAGATCAGACACACTGAGGTGAAGAGGTCTGGGATGCAAGGCATGCTATAATTGTGTGGATGAAGAAGAACCACATAGGGATGAGAAGATTGGGTGTCCACATACTTTCGGTTAAATAGCGTACGGTCTATTCATTTCATATTCCTTTGTGTGCGAGTAGAACAAACGCCCTGTCGCACCCAGACTGTAGAATTACAATTTACAGGACTCACTAGCAACTTTTATGACTTTTGTGACTAGTAGATACTTGTCAGAGACTAGAAGATGTCTCTGATGAGCTGGGACGCCTTTGCGTTGTCAACAAATAAACCAGAAAACATCAGAAAAGTCAAAGCCGACAGGCCAGAGCTTGCCCTCTGCATCGTGTCCCAGATCAACCTCCCTAAATTGGGATGTCTCTTTTCGCAGATTAAAATTCCTGTCTGATTCTGGAGAGATACTGGAGCTGATCTGAGGAACAAATGGCATGTTTGCGGGTCAGGTTTCAGCCCCCCGGGGGGGCGCTGGGCAGACGGCGTCTGTCTGCGTGACGCGTCTGCATCACAATAGGTGTACGAGCGATGATTCACATTGCCAGAGGGGTGATAAGGAGTTTGAGTGTGGAGTTTGATGTAGTGTGTGTGTGTGTATGAGTGAAAAGGAAACAGAACACAGAGGCTGAGCTAGAGAAAATGAGAACGTGCTGCTCAGAAGGAACATTGGGATCAGACTGGAGATATGGCTGGAGATGAAAAGATAGACCATGCGAATGGAGATAGATGAGTTTCTCTCCTGCTCAAGCCTCTACAGCTCACTGACTGACAGTAATGGCTTTGTAATGGCCGGTGTGCTAACAGCTGTGCTGTAAATCAGCGGCAGGAATTCAGTGGGAGACCTGGCACTAGACACCTACCATCGGCCAGGCCCATCAGCGCGTGCATGTGTGTACGTGTGTGCGCGTTTTCAGACCCAGACTGAGTGGGCGGCAGCACATGTTTAATCTCGCACAGTTCACCCAGTCTTTCTCTCAAGCTTTCACACTAAACTCTAATAAAACTCTAACCACAGCTGCAGGCTGACTTCACACACTGGCTCGACTATTCAGGACAAGAATAAGACAAACAAACAGCACCACCTGGAAAAAGCAGCATCACAAACATGCTTAAAATAATCTACACACACAACAGTTCAGTCAGTACCTGTCGTCGTATTCCCGGAGCACTTGATACACGCTGACATGAAAGGTCTCGTTTTCATAACTTTCGTGCACAAAGTCCTTGTAGACACGGAATTCTGCGGCGGTCACGGCTTCTCCCTCGGGAATGCGGGACAGATCAAATCGGTGGAACTGCTGGAACGTATGCGGGTCTTCTTCAGGATCGACTAGACAACGACACACACGCACACACACAGTCTTCAGTTCACCATGCAAACGTGTCTTTCTACTAATAAGATCTACACAGAACCTGAAATGTATAAATGTAAACGTTATATCCGGATCTGTTAAGCTGCTTCGGGATGATGTCCATCGTTAAAAGCACTCTATAAATAAAAGTGAATTGAACTGAATATAAGGGTTCCCCCAGAAGTGTTTTATTTCTAAATCAGGTCGATCTGAGATGGGATGGAGTTTCCTTAATGGTTGTCCTCTGAAATGTTTTCTGAAAGGGAAACACTATACGATCCGCCTAGAACACCAAACAAGCTTCTAGATGGTTAAAGCCTGTAATCTGTGCTCAAGTCTAAAAATCTCTTCTAAAGGCTTACTGATATAAATCCCAAATATATGGCGATTGACCCAATATATGGCGATTGACAGAAAAATGTGTCATTGTGTGATTTCAGCCAAATTCCAAAAAGTTTTGAAAAGGTTTCCATGCCATTCCCGAACAAGAACTAGACATGTTCCTTAGAAGTGCGTTGCAACGACAAATAACAGAAGTGATGCAAATCGCACCAGAGACGACAATTCGGCACGGGGCAAAACACAGCAGCGTGGTGAATCTCCAGACTGAAGATTTGCCAAACATGATGGAAGATTAATGTAACGTTTTAATAAAATTCACTTTTTGCTGTTTCCGTAAGCATCGTGGCCTGGAAGCACGCACAAAACAAATCCCTGCAATGTTTTGGACTCGCCCCTTGTGTAAAAACAAAACGTCATGGAAAGATTCTGGTTTGCAGGGTGAGGGTTAGGGTTGCAGGGCCTCTGGTATAAAACAAGCTTTCGTAAACACAGGTTTTCACAGTGCTAGCCAAAGAAGCTTGCATTTGATGAACCAATATTCAGTGTGACAAGATCCACACCTAGTTCATGGGGAAAAAACCTACTAAAATGAATACAAATTCCTGGGAGTGTAGCTGTGGAAGTGGAAACAGTGTGCGCTTCCTAAGCCTGCTGATGTAATTGTCTCATTTCCCTCGAATTCACTCATCTGTGTGTCCTCCTTCCATTCTGAATATCTAGGCCAAACCACACATCACACACACACACACACAACTCGGAACAGGAGTCCTCTCATAAAAAAGACTCTGTCAGAATGGCTGAGCAATCACATGCAGAACTAATGCTTGATTGGTGCGCCCACATCACTGAGGCCAAAAAAGAAATGTTTGCTTCCATAAGCCGAGTCCGATCTCAGGCCCACATGAATTATGGGAACGTAGTTTGGAAAGGATGGAGGGGTGTGTGTGCATGTGTGTGTGAGAGAGAGAGAGAGAGAGAGAGAGAGAGACTGAGCCTGGCTATGGACTCAAATCACACACATGTGTGACCACAAGAAAAGCTCTGTAAAAGGCCTGGCCCGGAAACTAGCGGTGCCCCATATGCCTGCACACACACACACACACACACACACACACACACGTTCTTCCTTTCTTCCTTACGCACACACACAGATTAACGCACATGCATTGTACACGTTACTTGGGAGTCGTAAGTAGTAGCCCCTATGGCCTTTATATCCCTTGCTAATCCGTCAGTGACCTTGGTTGCACTCCACACCAACATCCTGGTCTCATTCATGAAAGTGCAAAAAATAACTTCCTTGAAAAGGCCTCCGACAGTGTGCCCTGTCCCAAATTGAGCTAAATTCTCCGAGGCATCACGAACCACAATTCTAGAGCAACAGGAACTGGTTTAAATTCCCTCTGCCCTCAGCTACTTAACTTATTACGATGGATATTAGTCTGGCGGATATTTTCTCATCATCTGAACATGATGTTGAGATTTAAACATGCTTTTTCTCCGAAACAAAAATCCACCGTGATGAGGCACGACCATTGTCTTCACATGTCCAGATGTCTTCACAAACACAAATCTCTCTCTCTCTGTACTTTGCAGGAGGAGGTGCAGAGGGAGATGCCGTGATGTTTGTCACATTTAGTCAACAGGATGACATTTTATGAGTGTGTTTATCCACACACCCTATAAAGCAGCAAAACTACTCAATGAAGGGAGGGAAAAAAACTCCAGTGTGTATATGAGTAAGTGACTTTGTTGAGGAAAATCCATGATTTCAGAATGAACCCTTGGCAGATGTTGGCCGAGCGTTGTTGTCCCCACCCCGGGCCGGCTGAGATCCTCTCAGAGTTTCCAGCATGTGGCACGAGCTCAACCTTTCCTGGAGGTTTCTGGGAAGCTGTTTTCTCAGTGCTACACAATCCATTTAGCCTTGAGGGGGGGGAAAGTTCAGTGATTTTCTGGTGCAAAAGGTGAAAGGCAACACCTAGAGTGTTTTTACATATGCACGTTCAAAAACAAAGAACTGGACGCAAATCGAGGCACGTTGTGGTTGTTCAACTTGAGAGAAGCCGGGAATGGGATCATCGTGACGTTGATCTTTACACGGTGAAATTTATTGAACATGCTTGGAAGGAGTCTCCAGTGTCAGAATCTGATTGCACTTTATAGACGCTTTAATGTAAGTGCTAACAGGAAATGTTCATAGATGTGACAAATGGTACTTTGTAACTCTGCATCATGTTGGGCTGCATCACACCGTCCTGTCATCCAGGTCACCAAGTGTTTCAAGCATCTTCTGACTGTCCAGGGCTCTCCTAATCCCCCTTTTTAAACCACCAGAGATACACGGTTTTAGAAAATGTATTTCTAAAATGCAGATTCTTCTCTCTGCTACGTAGTTCTGCATATTTTTGCTATTACATGTGATCAGCTACAAAACCATAAAATCCTCTTGGAAAATCTTGAACAGGTACAAAAAAAAACCCATTAAAAAGCAGAACTGGTTAGTGATGGAAAAAGCACAGTTCCAGTTTTCTGATGCCAGGTTCCAGTGTTTGTGCAAAGGAAAAAGGCCTGTAAAGTGCATGCGTGTGTGTGTGTGTGTGTGTGCTGGTGGGGGTCAGTCAATAATGATGACAACCATGATTACTGCAGCGTTTTACACACATCCTGCCTGCGTGTGCTGCCACGTATGACATCATAGCCTAGAGAACGGCCGCAGTGCACGTGCTCAAATTGTTTCCATCATCGTGCAATAATGAACATGCATAGCCAGCGGTGAGTGAAAAACGGAGTTGGGGGGGGGGGGTAAGCTCTTTCTAAGCCGGGTACATACTGAAGGCAGAAAGTCATTTATTTGACCGCAGTTGAACACTGGAAAGAAAAGCACTGGCATTTTGCGGAGGCAATAATTGCTTGTAAGAGTTTGCTGTGTTTATGTTAAAGGCCATTAGGCACAAAGATCAGCGTTCAGATATGCAAACTGCTCCACACACACACACACACACACATTTCGACACTTTGCTCATAGCCCATAGGTTGATACGTTGAGAAATTACAGTGGAGGGTAAACATGATAATTAAAATCAACACTCGGCAATTATTAACAGCAGGGTTTCAGCACACCTTACAGCTCAGGTTTCCGCTGCTTCCAGTCATCGTTGTTGTAAAAGTAGACAGAATTTCCTCTCAAATGTTTACTGTTAAACGGTAGAGTGAACATCACATTAAACACGCTCTTTACCAGTTAAGATGAACTTAACTAAACGATTCCAGAGGTGTCTATGCCGTTTCCCTAACACTTAAGCTCATACGCACAGCACAGGGCGTGAAAATGACACATTTCCGAGTTCTGACATCTCAGTTACAAAAGCAGGAAGATCTTAGTGTTTATCTATGGGAACTTTAAATGGTGGAACTCTACACTCTTTGATTGGTTAAAAGATTAAATGCCCATATTAAAAAGGTACTGTATATACAATACTCAGACACATTACCAATACCTATATATATACCTATTGGATGGTATTGAAAATGTGTATGAGTAATGCATATACACTGACAGGAAAACTGGTACTGGAGCCTATCCAAAATGCATAGCAATGCCACATCAGGTAGCACACATATAAAGTGATGGACATCTATGGAAGCTTCTAGAGCTGTTTCCGCCACCAGAATGGCAAGTTATCAAGATTCAGCGATTTTCAACATTTTAATAGTTGGAGCTCGTGAGGAGGGTCATAGCATTTGAAATTTACATTTCAAGACTCCTGGCAAAACCTCAAACTCATGACAGCAGTGTGGGTGTAAAAAGTCTCTGGGTGAACATGAATTGTTTTGCGTGATAGGTGTGCAACACTGCCTGAAGTAACATCAGAATTCAATGCTGGAGCCTCAACAAACATCAGCATGAGGACTATGCAACATTCCCTCCGACATCCCATGGGGTTGTACCAAGGATTAGACTGATGGACCAGATTTTCTGTATGCAGATATTGGTATACACTGGTATTATTAAATATCCATCACAAACTTGTTTCTTCTTGCTTTTTATTGTTGCAAAAAAAAGCCAGCTTTGTCTACCAACACACACTAAACTTTGTCTGGGAAATCTGTGTCAAGTCAATTTTTCCCTCCTATCTACTGGCTAGGACGTTCTTGTTAGTAGTACTGATACATCTGCAACGCTTCAGGCGGGTAATGACGAGTTAAAAGCATAAACTTAAGTATAATTTAAATACTTAATGAGAATTTAATTACTTTGAGAATTACTTTGATGCTCTAAACCACCGAATCACTCATGCCGTGCCGTTTTAAGATTCTTAACCTTCATTTTATGTCAAGTAAAAATAGACTTTACTACAAATCTTTCCAGAACGTTTTTAAAAGAATAACTAGGAACACTTTAAAAGCATTTCTGAGAATTACATTATGGGGAATAAAAGGATTTCTGTGGTACTTGGCCAAGCCGGCTTATCAGCATAAACATTTGGAGCGTGACTGCTTCTCCGCCGAGTTACGCCGAGCTGCAGGGATTCGCTGCGTTGTAACTTGTTTTGGGGGGATAAACAATTGCGACACAAATTCAGGTGCTTACGCCGGTCTTCTCGGCTACGCTTAAGACAGAACTATACGAATGAGTGTCTTATGTAATATATTATATAATATCAAACTGTTTTGATTGCAGAGTGCAAAGAAAGGTCTGAAACTAAAATGGAAAAGAGAGAGAGAGAGAGAGAGAGAGAGAGTGTGAGAGGGAAAGAGAGAAAGAGTAACCCGATCTCACATGTAGCAAATCTCCAGAGCGAAAAACAATGTCACCAAAGTTTATACAAGTCAAAAAGCGAAATAAAAGTTCTGAGCCCACCTGGTAACCCTAGCCTCAACCATTCATTACTTGGAACAAACTGACCAGGAATCATGTTGATGAGGCAGCAGTGTGTTAACTTAAGAAAGAACAGATTGCAGACGGTCTTTTCCTTTCCAGAGAACAGCTGGCTCTTGCTGAGAAAAAAAACAAAACCTTGCAGACACATCTGTAGCAATCCATGGCACATTCCCAGGTAAAACACAAGCTGGGAAAAATGAAAGCCGACCGTTTCCAAGCAGAAGCTTCGACGCTGCTCGTACAGCTGGTGTGCTGGATGGGTGTTTGAACTTCACAGGTCCTATCTGACTTACAGGATTGGACTGCCATGGGTCTGTGTTTTGTTTTTTTGTTTTTTTCATTTGTCCTTCTTTGCAGTTAAAGTGATCGGGATGCGACACCACATTGTCCAAAATCCTCCAAAAGAGGAAGCAAAGAGGATGTTTTAACCATTAATCTGGTCAACTTCTGTATATTGTACGCTTACAGCAGTGTTTTCTGCATCACAAACAGTAACGACGGATCTTCTGATCTCTTTCCGTCCGTGTTTATTGCTGAATAGCTGAAAAAATGGTTTTAAATCAGTTTCTACTCCTTTTTTTTATATACATCTCAAAACATTTCAGATGGATCAACCTGAACCTGAAGTGGTCAAATATAAACACTGTTTAGGAATCTGGAGAAATCCATAAAAACTGTTTTGTAATCCACATGCTACTAAAAAAAAAAAAAGCTGGGGTTCTGTGGGAAGGAAATACCTTTAATACAGTCATTTAGGGTGGTCCTGGATTGAACACAGGCCGGCCTGCCTGCTTCAACACACATCTCAACAAGAGGAGGAAATGATCCTGTCAATCAACAGCACGACATGGAGAATAAAAACAACGATCCTGAACGAAGGCTAGACCGTTTTACGGACTTTTAAGCTCGCATCATATCCGTGTCTCAACAGTAACATGTTTTTTTAAAGGGATTACACGAGTGACAGCTGGCTCTGCTAACAAAGCTGAACTTTTTCACAGACCACCGTGCACCGCTGAGAGACTGAAACATGTAGTTCTTTGCTCTGAGGCATGAAATTCCCACTGAATAAAGCTTGTGGATAAAAGGAAGCGAGCACAGAGAGGGGAAGGAGACTCGTGCCCGCTACAGGAATGCTCCCTCGCTACAGTGAAACACAGGCAATGCTATAGTTTCCAAAGGAAACAAAGGCAGAATTCAGGTTTGATAAGTTCAGTAATGCCCAGGGAAGTCCCCGGTCATGCTCACAGCTCTCTGGATACACCAAGACCTTCTTCACAAACCTGTGATCACTCACAAGCAAAGCCTACTATTACTACAAATAAGAACACCACTACTATTCCTAGTAATACAACAATATTATCTTTCATCATTCCCTGTTTATCCCGGGCTCCCACTCTCTCCACACACTTGAGGGTCTCCCGTACTGGTCTTTGTCTTTTAACAGCTTTATCTTACCCCTGCGAGGTCAAAAATGTCTTCTCGGATTTTAGACACGCCAAACTAAGCCTTGTGAAAAGCCTCTTCACGAGATCTGGATTCTCGAAATGGCAAACCATTACCTCCGAACAAAAGAAAAATTCTTGGTTTTATAGCCTTCTAAGAGGCATGGAAAGCAGCCATGTGAACCGTCTGGCAAAAAAAAAAAAAAGCAAAAAAAAAAGCGAGCCATTACAGTGTATACTGACATACCAGAATGTCTTTTGGGATACAAACAGATCTATATCATCTCATGAAACAGCTCTGGGAGACAGTGCTGCACGGAAATGTCCTCTGGTTTCTGTTGTAGTTTACTTTCCTAATGAAACTTGAGCTTAAGCCTTAAGTGCAGATGTTGTACTGCTTTGTGTTGACCCACTGAGACTTTTTCCTCTGAGTTCTAAGATCTAAAGCTCACTCATTTGCCCTCGTGATTTATAATCTCGTTATGCAAAAAAAAAATATATATATCCTGCAAGATATGTAATCTTCTAGGCTGAGTGGACTGCTTTAAATGCCAGCTGCCAGTTAATAACAATAAAAATGAATTAGCTTCAGGCGTGATTGTATTTCATTCTTTATTTTATTTCTTTTTCGTGTTTTCCAGGCCAAATGTTTAAAGTAACACCCACAATATTATCAAAAACAGTCGTTAGGAGGGTGTGGCGATGCTTCTTCTCCAAAGGAGACAATAACAGTTGATGTCAGTGTTTAGATGTCGGGTTAGGAGTGTGCGTAAAGTGCGTAAAATGCGTAAAGTTGCGTTTTGGAAGACGATAATGTAATAAAGTTGGCGAACAGAATATGAAGCTGTGCAAACTAATAAAACAATGATGTCATTTCTAAACCTTGGAAATACAATCTTGTACTCACCCATATTGACGAAGCTCATGACCATGTCGGCGTCGCTCAGATAGCGCTGGTCCCGCCGTGTCGGTATCGGTGCCGGTGCGGGAGCCAGAACCGGAGCCGCAGGGCGAGACACACCGGAAGCAGCGGGTTCCAGCGCCGCGTTGTACAGCTCCAGCATGAAGATGGGCGCCGCCGTGCGCCGCTCCGGAGAGTGAGGTCGCGGCCGCCGGGGCAAGCCGAGCACGGACAGGATCTCTTTCTGCACTTCCCGGCGCTCCTGACTGCGCAGCGCTCGGTGCACGAAAGCCGAGCTCAAGTCGTTGTCCATGGTGAAGTTTCCTGCGACCACGACAGCGCAGCAGCACCACCAGCACCACCTCACCGCCATCAGCATGCTGGAAGCTCGGGTCCTGTGTTTGTGTAGCAGCTTAGTTCCAAACTTTCTTTCTCTGTGTGTGTGTGTGTGTGTGTGTGTGTGTGTGTCCTGCTCGGTCCTCAGTCGTCTGTGTGCTCCCTCAGCTCTTCCCTCGTGTCCTCACGCGATGCGCTGCCGGTTGCGCTCCAGTGAGCGCAGACTTTAAGGAGCGCGCTGCACCTCGGGGGTGGACCTCATCCGTGATGAGAGGGGGTGTGGTCAGGGGAGGGGGGTTAAAAATAGAATAGATACGTTTATTCTCATTGAACAAGTGCAACAAATCTGACTTCTGAGTTTGCACCTTCCTTCCTAATGCTATATAAGAACAAATAAGTATGCATGTTTCCTATGTGTGCAACTGTAGCAAGTAACATTCTAGGCAGCATCAACTATAAAAACTATAGCCTGATGTACAAAGCAGTGCCTTACAGACACCAGGACAAGAACACAACGAATTGATCTCAGTATTTCATCTTTAGACAACACAAAGCATGGTTTTTGACCAAAGCTACACTGAAGTACCAGAGAAACTGGTACACCAGTCAATAGGGTAGGTCCCCTATGTGATCTGGGAGGGAACGCTGCACAGTCATTGAATGCCGATGTTGCTTGAGGCAGTAGAGAAGTGTTTTACACTTATCACATGAAACGATTCTTGCCAGCACACACTGGTCACGTTCACCCAGAGTCTTTTTACTGTCACGCTGCTGCCGTGAGTTTGAGGTTTTCCCGGAACTCATCATTCAATCATCTTCTTGGCCGCTTATTCCTTTTCAGGGTCACGGGGGCGCAAGGCAGGAACAACCCTAGACAGGGCGCCAATCCATCGTAGGGACCACACACACTCGCGCACACACTCACACACTAGGGCCACTTTAAAGATACCAATCAACCTAACGTGCATGTCTTTGGACTGTGGGAGGAAACCAGAGTACCCGGAGAAAACCCACGCAGACACGG
>JAOTRJ010000001.1:7305008-7317676 GCA_028564905.1 Leptodoras praelongus | reverse complement strand
GTACTGTAAAACATCATTCAATATTGCAATAAACGAGTCAGTACTCTAATTTAACATTCAGTACTACAATACACCAGTCAATACTATAACACATCATTCAGTACTGTAACGTACTCCGGACTATAATACATCATGGTATGAAAGGAAAGCTAAAAATATAGCTTGAGATTTTGTCATTTTACCAGATGAGTTAGAGGACTGGAAGGTTTCTCCCACTTTCAGAGAAGCACAGTGATGCCGGCTGTCAAAAAGTTTAAAGCTACCCACACTAACAATGAAGCTGCATTCACACTAACAATGTTTTTTTTCTCCTCACATTGCCCAATTTGCTATACATTAGTCATTAATGGCTGTACTTGAGTTTACTGTTGGTTGCCATGGTGTCGGAGTTAGCCCTGCATTCGCACTGACAGTCAGTTATTTCCTTTCCTGTTCCCCTTGTCCAATTTGCTATACATTAATCGCGGCAGACATTCTGAACTAGAGTTTAGTAAGAGTTGCCATGGTTTCAGTTTTCTCGTGTCCTGTGCAGAAAGATTTGCATTTATTAAGTAACACTGACAGGTTTTGGTGCATGTAATGTCAAAGCAGCTCTTTTTCACTAGTAAATACAAACCTTTATACAATAATGGCTATTTGTAATATAATAATATATTTCTAACAATAAATCACACTAAAAAATGTTTCATTTAGTTTGAGTAGGAACTAAGAATTAGCGGTCTAATGTTTCACAGTGGAAGCATCTCGAGTCCACCTGTCCTCACCCCACAAATCCATTCCTGTTATCACTTGCATTATAGCATCTCTAATCCGTCCTTCCTCCACCATCTCTTTCCCACCGAGTAACCACAAAGCCCTTCATCTGGAAGACTTTTCCTTTCTTGGGAACGTTAACTCCGACTGTCAAAATACACTTTGACCTTTCAAAACACTGAATATGCATATCAACTGCTCACTTTTGTAAATGTGGAGAGTCCACCTGTACAAGTTGTTACTATAGAAACAACAACGTGTTCGATATAATATAAATCATGCAGCTAGAACTACTGTCGGAGCTGCTGTTATAGAAAACAAGATTAAAATAAATCACTGCTGTGCTATAAATAAAAATACTGGAACAAAAAAGATCTTCAAAAGAGCAAGAAGGCTTTTAAACCGCACTGTTCTTTGCTCTTTAATGCAACTAAGAGTCATTATCTTTATTAAAGCTGCTAATTTGAGGCAGCACTATAGAAAATGACTTTAATACAGCAGAGACTAGGAGAGACGTATACAATAAATAAAACTGGCTCTGAACGTAACGTTTGTACAGCGCGCATCCGAGATTGCCGCAAACAAAACCGAATCACTTTTATTGTCACCGTTTCGACCGTCTCAAACTTGAGCCCGTGACTAAAAGCGTCTCCGCCTTGCATTAAGCCAGTGTCTTGCCGAGACGGCTAAGCCCACACGCCGGCAGAGAGCTGGAGAGAGACGGCATTGTCAGCATCTGCTATCTCTTCTGCTCACCTGTTTAAACTTATCTCCTGAAACATACAGGCTGAGCCGCGTTTAGGAGCGGATCCAAAAAACCCATTTCTAACCGGGCGGCTTAGAAGAGGGCTGCATGGCAGACGAGAGAAAAGCGCTGACGTCTAAGCAGTTCGGCACGTGCGTAATGCAACACGTTCTATTCTGGTATTATTTCTTCACATAACTCACTTAGTCGCCGGGAAACGCCGTGTAAAAGCTGTGCGGATCGAGTGCCATTTCATCAGCCAATGGGATTCAAATATTCTGTTTACTTTGGTGGGCCAAACATGAAGTGCTTTTACATGTGTGTGCATCAGTGTTCTATAAAGACAGAGAGATAATTACACATGCACTCTTTATTCTTATAAAGTGTGCACACACACACACACACACAGTGTACACAGAGTACAATGATAAGTACCTATATCTTCACAATGAGCATCAGGTCTATAGATGGGAGATGATATGGGACAGCAGGAGGCTTTAGAGTACAGCACATACACACGCACACTCACACACACCATCAGCAAGAGGCTTCAGGACATGCTGGCTGCATTAGTAAGGCCACATACTGTGCTGCCACTGCTGCTGTTTCCTCTCCTCCTTCCCTTTAGCAAGATTAATGAGAAGATCCAAAGACTGTATTTCTATCTCTCCCTGTCTCTCTCTTCCTCTCTATCTCTCCATGTCTCTCTCTTCCTCTCTATCTATGCTCCTCTACATCCAGTACTCCAGCACCTTTACTACGTGTGCCAACGCCATCGTGCCTGGATTCACATTGCTCACATTGCTGATTGGCTCATATGCTTGTTGACAAAAGTGAAATAATCTGCAGTGACCTTGACTATGATGACTATGATCAAATGACAACAGCGCTGTAAGAATGTTAGTGACACATTAAAATCCTCCGTTCAGATGCACTCCATGTGGTCAGAAAATGAAGCAATTCTGCTCCTTCATGCTGTGTGAAAACTGCTGCTTGTGCTGATTTTCAATATGTTAAATGTAAACTTTTATCATTTCAGTTAAGAAATGAATACACAAAGCGCTTTTTTCTTCTTGTTTTTAAGGTTTTTAAGGTGCACGTACAGTTGGGTGTCTGGAGTGCCTACCAAACCACAAACTTTGAAACATGACAACTCAGTCAGAACTTTATACAATGTGTATTTCACAACACATGGGATTAAAGAAGAATCTGTATGGCATATTATATAACTAGCAAACCCCCCATCTGAATATCTCAGCCTACTGCACAAGTTTCTCCACCCACAGCCTGAGAATCACATTTGCAAAGAGGCACCTCTTTATATCTCCTGAGCTGTGGACTGCTCGGGGTTAAGTTAATGAAAATACATGGCATACGTGCTGCTGTTGGCTGTACATACTGACACACATCACTATATCGGCTCCCAGCCTCAGAGGACAGAGCAGCTGAGTGGATAAACCTTATGGACATGTCACAAAAATTACTGTTAGTGTGTGCTAAATACTTTGTGCCTAACTGCTTTTACATCCTGGGTCTGTACTACATGGGATGTCACGGGAATAAAAAAAACAAAAAAACATGAGTTTACAATTACTTATAACTGTACTGTGTCTACATTGACTGTGAGTAATGCAGCTTAAGCACACCCGTCAAGCATCTAGCAGTGTTCAGAACCAACTATCAAATTTCAAAGTAACTGGAGATCAATTTTTGTATTCCACATACTAGGTGTGTCCGGAAAGTAATGAGAATCCCTTGAAAATATCATCGGTGTGAACCCACACAATGCTCCCAACGCCTCTGACAGTCTCGGTCGTCACCCTATGGCTGATCTTTACTCTACTGGAGTGCACTTTTGGCCTTTCAAACGCGTTTTAATCTTAGCGAACAAGAAGAAATCACACCGAGTCAAATCGGGGCTATAGGGTAGATGTGACTGCGGGAGCCAAAAATTCTCTCATAGCCAGTGAAGTGTGAAGTGTGCTCTGTCATGATGGAGGATCCATGAAGAGGCGATCTGACCGCGAGTCGATATCTGTGTATATAGTGTTGCATGATATGCATACAAATGGCATTCATTTCTGCTGTAGCCAGCTGTTTTTAATGTTCTAACAACAGCTAGAACCTTTGGTACTGAAGCAAAAAAAAAAAGAAAGAAAAAGATGCCGGAAGTTGAAGTACTTTGTGTAGTGAATAACAGGCTTTAGAGTTAAGCCTCACCCCACACACACTCAGCCATAGACCCGACGGGGAGGGATCTAGGTCATGACCCCCCGGAGAGATGCTCGCATTGGCCTAGACTGTTAATGACAGCTCTGGCTTGGAGCAGCTTGCCAGCTAACGGCAAATGTGCTAAACGCACAGATCCCATTATAGCCTAATCAAGAGCTTGCCCGTGTTGCTTGATACACACAGGCAAGTGAAAGGAGAAAGAGTAACAAAGAGAGAGAGAGAGAGAGAGAGAGAGAGAAAGTGTGTCGCTGTCATCTGAGAGGCTCGCCTCTCTTTCTAGGCTCAGCAACTCTCCCTCTCGCTGTCTCCTTAAACACATAGCTGCCACCTCTGCAATGCCTAACATGTGGGCCCTTTCTTCTGCCTGAAAATTGCATTAGATACATTAAAGGCATTTTAACCGCTGGCAGTATTGAACCAAAAGGCTGAACACCTTTATTACTACCATTAAAGGGCTTCACCTCGTCTTCTCGCACCTCCACTAGGAGCTCGCCTTACTTCACTGGAATGTAATTGTGGTCAGAAAAAAGTGCGATGCTCCACTTTCCATTGGCTCGCTCACAGCTTCCTTTTTAATCACACACAAAGAACAAGCAATGAATATAGGTGCAGTCGGGGAGGCGGAGGACACTTCCAAACTTGGCCTGAATTCTCGAATCTGCACCAAGGATCGATTCTGCTCTTATTTGGATTAGGGCATCAATATCACCAGTTCAGTTTGTTACTACACAGACAGATTCCTTCCAAACCATGAATCCAATGAAGTCCTCGATTCAGTGATAAACAGAGGTTGCTTTATGCTAATTCCTTTGTGCAGGAACACTAAATCTGTAGCGTTGTAGAAGATTTTAAACCATGCACGCCGTCTCAAGTATTGCCTTTGGTCATACCAAACCAAACACACCAAACCAAACACTATTGGACACCCAATGTGGTTATCAAATCCTCACCAGGGTTATTATTCACAGCAAACCCCCAGAACATTGTGTTCTTTTGGACCCAAGATTATTTTTCTGGAGTGCAACCATTAAAGAAATGATTCCACACCTACATTAAACAAACATAGCAAGTGCAAAAAAGGGTTGTATCAAGAAAAAAAAAGTGTGAAAAAGCCTTTGAAAAGTCTTTCAAACTTTTCCCTAATCAGCAAGGAAAACAAATTGGTCCAAAAGGTTCTTATCTTAATGGCTGTGGTGGGAATGTTATGAAAAGGGTTTCCTGGAAAAGGAAGTGGGCTCCTGCAAAAATAATCCGCTACAGCCATTTGTCTGTATAGAGAGGACCAGTGTGCTGAATGTAATGGGGAAAAGTTCACTCGAGAACACAGATATAGACACTTCAGTCCAAGCTGGTCAAGGGGCAGCAGGAAGGGAAAAAAACAGCCCAGCTACTGAGACAAGGATCAGGAGCTAATCTCCCACTTCACAGAGCTGCTCTGAAGCACGAGTGCGTTTTGCTTAGCTCTAAAGCTAACAATGCGTTTGCTACTTCTGGCAGTTCAGAAGTTAAAGCAATCTCATCAGCTTATATAAGTGTTCCAACAAAGAACTTTCGGTGGCCTTTCTTGCATTTCAAAAAGCTGGTGGTGAAAAAAACAACAACTGAGAAATGGATAAGTAGGGAAAAGAAATAAAAGGACAGCTTCTTCAGGAATGAGTCACTCCCTGCTATATCTTAGGTTAATTGCTAAGAGTTCATTGTAAGAAACGGTTAGATATAATAACCGTGAAGACGGCAGACATTGTGGCTTTGAGAGCACAAAAGCCTAACGGTGTTAAATCTTCTTTTAAATCTTCGTTGTGAAATGCTGTAATGAGCACGCACCATTAACACTAATGGCTAAAGCTACAAGTGACTTTTCCTTTCTGCTAACCTTTTGAGATCTCCAAAGGCCACCGTTGGAAATGAATCAGAAGTGCCTAATCTTTAACTACATCTTTCTATGGTCACTATGTGCAGAGGGCTGGAGGTTCGTGCAGATTTATACAATGATACTACCTCCACCATGCTTGACTGATTAACTGGTATGTATTGTATCATGAGCAGATCTTTCATTCTCCACACTTTGGCCTTTCCGTCACTTTGGTAGACATTAATCTTAGTTTCAGAATGTTTGTGGCTCATCTCTGTATTGCAAAATCCAATTATTGCTGCTGATGAGTGATTTGCATCTTGTTGGATGGCCTCTATATGTCTGCTCTCACAGACTTCTTTGAATGGTGTGATACCTTCACCCCTGCTTGTGGTGATTATTAACATTGACTGTTGTTTTGGGGTTTTTCTTCATAGCCCTCATAATGTTTGTCATCAACTACTATTGTTCTCCTTGGCTAAAATGTTTGAGGCTCAATGCTTGTGCGACGGCTCAGGTAGATTTCCCACCTTTTTTTCTCGCCTTCAGAATGGCTTGCTTTTCTCCCATTGACAGCTCCCTGGTCTTCATGTTGCTTTATCCTTTTTAACACTCACAGGCAAAACCCAGGGCTTAAACAAAGAGTAGGCATTCGAAGCTATTAACTGTCTAACGAATAAATCAAATAGGGCAATGAGAAACATCTGTCAGTAACCTTTTACAGATATATTTGGTTATCTGAAGAACAAAAGACGGCATGTTCCAAGTTAACAGAGCTAGCTGTAAAACTCAGGAAATTCAGAAAAGTTGAAATTCTGATCTACTGTCTGATATTCATCTTCTTATCCCAAAGTCAAAGGTCTTCAGTGTAAAGAAAAGAGCTGTTGTTGTTATCATCTCGTAGGAGATGAGCTTTCAGTGGCCCTTCAGTATGGTCTATGTCTACATTATTAATGCTAAAGTTCTCCAGCCTGTCTAACTTTTCTACTACTTACAGCGTTATCTGGTAAAGCAGCCTGAAGAAAGAGGGATTAGAGAAGAATGCACAGCCTGGTTAAAACTGACAAGAAGTCTATGGTCAATGCCTTGGCTTAGCTAACTGCATGAATGAGCAGCGATGCAGGTTCTAATTAAATTGGCAAGAGAATGTATATTATACACACACATATATAATGAGTCATGTATAATAAGCCAGGATTGATTTTTTTTTTACGTCCATACACTCTTCAGAACCTCACGTACTGCAAATTGAGACAGTACAAAGTGCTGTGAATTTAAGGGTGTAAATGCAGGTCTAGTAGTTTATACCTTTCACCTTAATAACCCATGAAAAAACACCCCACTGGATGACTACGGTATTCCAGGAACTATATTTACATTATCTGTTCTTTAGGGAAGTGTATATAACTGTACAGTACGTTTTGTTCTGACAGTGTAACCTGTACACATCTTGTTTCAGCTATTTAGGTCAAGCGAGCTGATTTTTAAGAGTAGTAGATGATCCAATTAACAACTAGCTCTTTGCTCTGCTGTAATGGCCTTTTGTTCTCGTATCTCTTCTTTCATTTTATTCAGGTCAAATGCATTTATTTAGCACATGTAATAACAATGTCCATTAGCTGAATGGACAAGTTTTCTTTACTTTCTTCCTAATTTGCTCACCTACTAAATTCTCTAGTCCCCTATCATATGACAGCTTCCAATCATCAGTGTTGGTAGTGGTTGAAGGTTAATGTTGAAGGTTTCTCCAAGTCATCTGAAGCATTTTCAAAATACTGTCATGTTGCATCACAGGGCAGTGGAGGAAACACTCAGAGAAAAGCATTATCTTCCCTCTTCTGCATAGGTGACCTCACAAACACCCACGGGTCATTATCAGATTGCATGGCCCAAAATGTTCCCACAGACACATATGGCATCTCAGGGTTTAAACATGCGATATGCCGACAATAAGGTGAACACTGTGAGGTCGGAATACTGTATCAAATGGCCTAAAGGCAGCAACAGAGAAGGCCCAATCTCTTTTTCCCTTAAGCCAAGAACAAGGAAGTGACAGGAGTGATTGATTAGCTGACCTGAGGCTCCTTCACACCATGATTCTCCAAAAAAATAAAAAAATAAAAAATGTGGCGCTAGTTTAGGATTTGCCCCAATTCTTTTAATGTGGTTGTCAACAAAAAAAAAGAAAAACATGAAAAATGGATTTGTTGCAAATAGAAGAGTGAATGGAGGTCAAAATAATGTGGAAAAACATCCCACAGAAGAGCGTTCCTGTCTGTCTCCTGTTAAAAGCCAAAATCGATAGCACAATAGCTCACGTACCCGGAGAGGCAGACAAAAGCTGGGCAAAGCCACCAATGAAATGTTACAACTCTCTAATTAGAGTCACACAGCCATTCTGGCACCTGAGGGAAAGAGGACACTAAAGCTCGGATCACCCTGCCTGTAAATACAGCTCCCAATAAATTCGCTTACACTCACACTTTTCTCCCACCATGACTGGCAATGTCAACGAGGAGCTTTGGTTACCGTAAATGTTTATGCGCATCCTAAAGCGTGCCCTTAAAACCACTCACCATCAGTAAAACTCCACATGGAAAACACTGTGAAACACAAGCAGCCACATAACAAAAGTTCACTGACACTGCTGGGATGCTCTCGATTTCAAGGCATGCCCTGCATTTCCCAACGCTTCCGAACAGCAACTAATTATGGAGCATGTAAGCCCGCAGATCAGGACAGCTAGAATATCCTGAGACTTAGCAGTAATTAAAAGCAATTAATTTTGACATATCATGAGAAAAAAATAAAATCCCATCAGGCGATATTTGTTATGAGAGTAGAACACACTAACAGATTGCTTAGAAATAATTGTAAGTGCATTATGAATCCCAACAAATTATTTTATACATACATATATATATATATATATATATATACAAGAATAAAATGATATGAATAAAGAAATTTGATCATTCTGCTGATCCTGTCTCTCTCACTTCTTCCATATCTGTTGTTTTCTCTATCCTCCCCCCACACCACCCCTTTTTTTTGCCTCCAGCAATCAGGCTTCTTATGTGTGTTTCCACTGCAGATATTGCATCAGATCTGTCCACTAGCCATTGCCTGAATTGTGCTCGAACGCATCCGTGAGTGTCTGTGCTGACATTTCAGCCTGTGCCGCCTTTGACCTGCTGGACTGAGGGCATTATTAAATCCCGGAGAGGTTAAAAAAAAAGAAAAAAGAAAACCACACTGGAAAGATGGAAAGCTACCTCGAATCTCTAATAGGATCAGAATGACAGGAGGGGCAACAGTTGCCATGAGCACCTGCACAGGAAAGTCGAATCCACACCTGGGATGAGGTCATACCGAGGCTGCCTCATGGTGGAGATGGGAACAGATGCTTATGGTGAAATAGCCGCCGGTGAAACACCCAGCCCCACATCGGGGGAAATTAGCTTGCGCTGCTAAGCCCTCGGAGTGAAGGTTATAGCGGACGATTTAATACATCTACATGCTCCGTTAAGTTTTCTGAACGAGGGCCGTAGCAGATGCTCAGACATGCAAGACACTGAAGCTAAAAAAGGTCTGCTCCGTTGTAACAAAGGCCACCAGAAACAAATAGTGTTCGTCATCCAGACACTGTTGGTCAGTTATTGACTGTACACTTTTGTTTGCTTGCATGTAAGCAATTTTATTTATTTTAACTGTCGACTACCTCTTTATCCAAGCTCATTCTCGCCATTGCTCCCAATAAAAGTGATCACTATTATTATTTGGAGTGCGTCTTGCTGCATGTTTTAAGGATCCTTCAGATAGCAAGTGCTCAGCGGGTGTAAGTGGATGGAGATGAATGTCCGAATGTGACCTGGCAAAATGCCGAGAGCTCTCCGCCCCGGACACGACGTCACGGTCACGGCCATCCATCACGCGGGAGCCGCCAACGGCTCAAGCGAGTCCTTCATTATCAGCATTCGCAGGAGTGCTGCTACAGTGCTGTGCTATTTCAACCTAGAACCTGACTCCATTAATGCAGATGCACATGCCTGGTCCAAAATGGCCGCTTGGGTAAGGACCTAGACAACTTAACTTTTGCAACTGTAATTTATTCCTAACCCTGGATCTCATTATAATACTAACAATATCTTTTATATGTTACTTAGGCACAGACAGGCTTAAAGGAAATGTCCAGTTAGTGGCTAAGTTATGAGCCCTATAATTTAACACAATTACGGTCCTCACACTGCAAGCCTACACTATCTGAACTTTAGTTGTAGGCATTTGCATGGTGTAGTCCAGGCATGCTCATGGGCATTCTGATAATCAGAGCTGCTTCTGTGGCTACATGGCAGGAAGACTCAGGCAATCTTATACGTCTCTGCTCATTAAAACTGCTGTGCTAACTCTGACCCGCGGCTATGGCTCCTCTTTCTGAAATTCCTGATTTTTGTTTGGTACCAGCCTGCTGGGTGAAGTAAGGACGCTTCAAAGAATGACAAGAATGCCAAAAAAAAATGGACCAGTAAGAAGATTGTATTAAATGATAAATTTGTATGGGCGATGTTGAAATGCCATGGTTCCATTGTTGCACGTGAATCACAAATTGCAGGGGTGATAAGCCTGGTGCAGCTCGGCACAATGGCTTTAGAAATCTGCTCTGTGCCCACACAGACATTACTGCACATGCTAGCGTAATTGGGTTTTGTAATTAGCATTTGAATGGCACTGTGTTTGAGCAGAAGGGAGGGAATGACAGAGAGATGGACTGAGAAGGAAAGACAACAAGGCAAGCAGCACCAGAGATGGAAGAGAGATGAGAAATCTGAAGATGAGACAAAAACGAGGAAGGGACAGGACTGAGAGAATAGAAGAAGTTGAGTCGTCTGTGTGTTCTGATTAAAGATGAGCTCTGGATGGTTGGGAGCTGCGAAGAAAGGACGGAGAAGAAGAGGGTTTAATTGGCTGATGACCTGTCCTGCGGTAAAATCCTCAGATCCTCCAGACAGCTGCGTCAAGGGACTCTCATCCTCATCTTTCTTTCATTTCCGTCTCTTTTCTATCCCGTATAATCCGTCTTTTGCTGCCGGCTAGCCACAAAACCGCATTAGCTGACAGCACTTCTTTCAGTCAGGTATAAGGCACAGCACTTTTTCTTTTTTACACAGTGGGAGGTGAACGTCATTCCGACGTGGCTCCTTGGCAGGGTAAACAAAACAGGAAGCATCGCAGAGCGCCGAGCGTGGCAGCTGTTGGGTGGGGGAGACGCAGGAAAGTGTGTCCCGTTTGGTCACCTGCACTGTCACAATCACTCATTCTCTCCATTAATCAAAGAGCACACACCTGCCGTCAACACCCCTCCTTTCACTTAGCCCAGGATAACGGTGTCGTGAATAAGGGGGAATGTTTTATTTTTTTTTCTCCTCTCCCATGCTGTTTCTCCTTTCTCTGCTTTTCTGTAGACTTCCATGCTTCATCATGCTCTCCCTCAGTGTCTCTGCATGTCCCTCCAGCTTTCAGCCGACAATGATAAACGTCCTGTCACGTCTTCCGTTAAGAAGAAAAAGTACTGAGCGTTAGAGTGATGCAGATAGATAAACAGGAAAGAATGAGAGAAATAAAGGAGAAATAGCGTAGGCGTAGTGAAGTTGAGAGGGAACTTGTTGTACAGCTGTCCGGATGTTGTCAGCATGCCCTTGTTACCGTAACGTCCTCATGTTTACAGACCAGAAGACTAATGAATCCAGGCAGAGGTCAGAACCACGGCAGAAGGACCGAGCTGCGGGAAGAAATCCCAGCCAATCCCAGCTGAGAATCAATCAGTGCTGGGACCCGCCCCCTGAGGGAATACACGAGCCTTGCACCTGTGTCCTCTGAGGAACATTTGCACTGCAGAGCCCTTGTTAGAGAAGGGACGTGCAGCCTAATCAGCCTGAGTGCTCACCTTGCCTTCACCTGAGGGACTCTCTCTCTCTCTCTCTCCATCTCTCTCTCTCTCTCCTATTCTACCTGAGCACCTGTGGGACTCACTCCTCCTCTGCCTCACTCTCTGCTGAGCACCTGGGGGATTTCTCCTTTCTTCCCCCTCGCTCAACACAGACACTACCATTGATTCCCAAAACACGTTTCGGATGACAAAGCCCCCGAGTCACCGGGATATCGCAAGCACACAATGCAGAGCCCGAGGATTGATGGAGGCCCATTCAGCACTTTGACAAACTGATTATCTCTCTAGGGGCTTAAGTGCAGATCGATTACAGGGAATACAAAATAAGAAACAAAAGGTACAAAGAGAGAGCCACAAAGAGAGTAAAAGTTCTATCACTTTCAGATCCAGCATGAGACAATTTATCGGAAAACTTGCTCAAACACTGATTGCACCTGCGACTCCAATTCCTGTATTCATTACAAAAAAACATCCTGCTGAAAAAACACTACGGCAAGGAGAAGAATGAGATATGATCTGGGGAGGAAATAACGGAGTATGCGAGGTTTCAGTATAGCTACAGAAAAAGGGAAATGCGAAATGCTGGCTGAAGGTTAGCTGGTAAGGATTCAGACAGGTGACAAAATAAAGGAAAATGGTTATTCTGTTCTGGTCCATGGGGCATTTAATTATTCATGTTCGCTAGCACGGTTTCGTGAGTTCACTAGTCTATGAAAAATCAATCCTCAATAAAGACATAAAATAAGAAGAATGAAAAGTCAATCAATACAAAGCTCTTCTAACTGATCACACTTATCCTATAATGAAACCTTTTTCATGCCAGTGGTCTCTTCCAGGATGACAACATTTCACTGATGAGCATGAAAAGGATGTAAATCATAATCTATGGTCTCTACCGTCAAGAATGGTGTTCATCACTCCAGCTTGTGGTGCTCCAACACCTTACTAAGACAAATTATTTCGTATTTTCCTTTAATTCGTCACCCACCTGTACCAATTTGAAATGTTCACTGTACAAGTTAGATAGGCAAGTTAAAATATCACAGAATCATCATGTTAGAGCTACAGGGGTTAGACAATGAAACTGAAACACCTGTCATTTTAGAGCACAATAATGTATTAGTATGGTGTAGGGCCTC
>JAOTRJ010000001.1:7194136-7209611 GCA_028564905.1 Leptodoras praelongus | reverse complement strand
AGCATTGTGAAGCTCTGCTTAGAACCTTCTTAAGATCCAGTGGTGCAAAATGCAAATTCTTCCAATTTTTTACCTGGTCTTAAGATTTCGATCAGGAGTGTATATGTAGGTATATACACTCTATATATATATATAAAACTATATAGTCACATCTTAAAACTCGTAGGAGAGCCAGAGTGCAACATTTTGCTCCTGTGTTAAAAGAAATCATGTAGAGGATGGTGATGTTATCGCAGCTGAGCCGTTTGGCTAATCAGCTCACGCTGCCAGAGGACAGCTTAAAGCGTGTCAGTCATCACCAAAGGAGCTCTGCCAAGACACACGCACACACACACACGCGCACACACACACACGCCTCTCTTTGAATGGTATCCTTTTTTTCCGCTGACAGTGTGTAAGTGCGTCTGATGAGTGCTAATTAATCTGATTAGACCACTAGAGAAAGTGACTGGTGCTAGTAAGGGAGCTGACCTACTACTAATGCGCTCCTCCCATTGCATTTAATCCTATTCATGTCCATTCTTCTGCCGCTTTGTTCCATCCCAAGCCATCACTCAAGAGACTATTGTATCGCAAATGCCTGGTTTTGTTCCTCAACAATGTATTGTGTTAAGGAAATAGGAAGACAGGCTGTCCAGCATACTGACAATATGCAGTGTACTTTTAGATCATATTTTCAAGTATACACTCAGTTTTAAAATGACTTTAGGGAGACTCTTTGGAGTTTGAAGAGCTTGGAGTAAAAGAATGTATTTTTAATGAGACACTTACCAAAAATATATAGTGCGCAGTGTAATATTCTTAATATCGCATTAGAGGTTATATAAAATCAGTCCAAAATCAGTTCCACATGGCTGAACTTGTATCTTTTTTGTTCAGTCATTATTGTGTTTGTCGGGTGAATTTATGAGCTTAAACTTGAAGCTCGACTGATCCCCTCTGGACAATCATGAATGTGATCACCAGTTCAAGGCTGAGTTCATACTCCTCAGAAACTACCCTGATAATGTAAACTCGTTCAAAGACTAAGCAGCACACAGTCCCTGAATGACTGACAATCCAATCCAATACTTCAGAAAGACTTTTAAATGGATATAAGAGCATCAGCTTTCTGGATTTTGGCTTGCTTTCACTCTATAGTCAAGACATGCATCTAGAGCAAAAAGTAGCCTTAACCCAGCTTAACACCAGCTCTTTGCGATGGCATACTATCATACCTGCAGCAGCATTACAGCAAAGGAAAATACTCAAAATTATTTGGCTAAAGGATTATGTAAAATGTTTCACTCATTTGTTCCACGCATCTGTTGTATGGAATTCAATAAGTCTTTGCCATTGCTGCTGGAGGAGCGCACACGCCAATCAGGCCCCAAGAAAAAAAACAACTATATGATTATCCTGTGTGTAAAGCCAAGGCCAGGGTCACCTGAAGGCATGTCCTCTGAGAGCAATACAATATTATCAGGAAAACTGTGATCTAGCTGTTATACTCCCTTCCCCCATGAGCACTTAAGCAATGTTCAGCAAGTGGCCACCCCATAACCCGGACTTACTCTGTAGCACTCTCGATTTTCTTTTCCCTCCCCCATCCATTCATCCCTTCCCCCTTTCCTTTCCCTTTGCACTTACCCAGCTTAAACACAGAGTACATGCTGCCCTTATGGCTCACAGATGATCATGATGAACCCTTGGCAAGGACACACACACCACCTGATGCAGAGCTATTGAAAGCGAACTAAACAAAAACTTTTGCAGACTCCATCACATGCCTATATTCCAAAACCAGGACCCGTGGTTCTTTACTCTGAAAATACACCTAGTGACGCAACATTTAGATCAACCCCTGAAATCCTCGACCCCCCTCAAAGCTTGCTATCAGCCGTCCGCCAGATCTGAAGCTTAGGCCCCCCCTATCGTGTGGGCTTTCCGTGTGTGCCGCTCTGTCCATGCGAAGAGATAATGAAAATCCAAGATGGAGCTGATAACAGGAAGGACGGCAAGAGGAAATAACTGCAGTCCTCTGAATGGAGTGGACTTATCCGCGGCTTAGGGGTGACATTTGTCTGTTTCAATTGATAACTACGACTTAGATGAGGCATGCTGCTCGAGAGATTAGCTTGTCGTCCTAAAGCATATCATGTTGGTGAAAGAAAGGGAGAGAGGAGCATGTCTATCAAAATGTCGATCCAAAAAGAGGAATTAGGAAAATACACACACACACACACACACACACACACACATACACACAGATACATTAATGGCCATGACTATACAATGGAAAAACTGACAGCACAAGAGTATCGAGTGCATTAACACAGTAGCTGACACACACTCCAGTAAAGCAGTGTAGATGGAATTAAAGCAATATGACACTGCAGACGAGGAACTTCATGAATATTCACTACTACTACTCCTTAAAAGAACAGATTTGAATACATTACTCTAGTGGAGGGTGAAATTTCCTTGGCAAACCAAAAAGAGCATGCAGTTACAGCCACGAATATGCTTTCCATGGATGAAGGCCAAACCTCTCTGGAGCAGAAAAACCAATATACTCCCAACTAGATGAACCTCTCTGTATGAGGATTCCTAGAAAGCATGTCTGCTGATCAATGAGTGGAAAAATAAGATGGGATCAGCAGGGTGAGAAAAACCAGGCCATTAGTCTGCTGACCTGAGGGAAGAGTGTAGCGCTGTTGATAATGCAGGAGTGGAGAGATGAGGTCATTTCTTTTTCCTCACGAGTCCTGTCAGATCACCTGGACGCTCTCAGGTACCTTGCTGCTCTAAAAAATGGATCCAGGACCTGAAAACTCATTCCAACATGCTGAGCTGGCTCGAGTTCCTGCTGAATAATCCTGTGATTCGAACAGGTTCATGATCCAGGGCATTTTTACAACGACAGGCCAAGCACAACGGCATGCTGCATTATGTTGTTTGTAAAGTGGAAAAACAAAACAAAAACAATAACGACAGATGTGAAGGGTGTGAATGAGGGCAAAATGCTCAGTGTTATAAATAAAGAAACAAATAAATAAATGAATAATATTTATATAACAGAAATAATAAATAGTTTTATCACTACAATATCTAATACTATGCTAATAAGGGTGTTAAAAATACAGTAAATGTATTTCATATACTTGCATATCTAAAGGAACAAAAAATTATTTTATAAAACAAACAGTATTATATTTATTACAATATCCAGTTTTTTATTAGACCAGACAGACAGACGGATTTAGACCAGACAGACAGACAGAGAGTCAGACAGACAGAGAGTCAGACAGACAGAGAGCCAGACAGATAGATTGACAGTCAGAAAGATAGATAGCCAGACAGACAGACAGATAGATTGACAGTCAGAAAGACAGATAGCCAGACAGACAGATTGACAGACACAGAAAGATAGATAGCCAGCCAGACAGACAGACAGATAGCCAGACATACAGAGATTTTACCATCATTTTTTTTCTATTTTACAAAAAAAAAGAATTATATTTATTACAATATCCAGTTTTTAAATTAACTGTAAGCATTCATTATTTTTTATTTGACCATATTTATATTCTACTATAATCTCAACTATCAAGTACAAATAAAATGAAAATAAAAGTTAGCATGGAAAGTGAATGAATGTTCCATATACCCAAATTAGATTTAAGACTGCAGCACAACAGGGATGTGTGATATTTCATCGTGGAGCATATAAAAACAAAATGCTGACACTGTTACAGATGCAAAATCAGCGGAGCACGCGCACACACACACACACGCACACGCACGCATCTCTCTGAGAATTTTTTTCTTACATCCTATCTCTGTATATAGACTTTTCCCTGCTCTGCGTTGGCTAGTAATAAGGTCAGCGAATCTCATTACGGCCAGGGGCCGAGAGTTTTCGATTATCATTTGGCTGCCGGCACGGCTCAGAGCGGAAATGGAATGATATTTTGTTACCCGCCATCTGCTGCATGGCCCAAAACACTTCCTCTGCAATACAATAGCCCGCTGTGTGTGTGTGTGTGTGTGTGTGTGTGTGTGTGTGTGTGTGCTGTATGTGTGTGTGCGCAGGGGGCTGCCGGGATGTTCGTCCACTACTGTACACCGGCATGCTAACAAACACACACGAACACACTTACTGTATATTCACACAATTTACCCACAGCCCAAACAGCTGCTTCTTTAAGGTCAGCCAATGTGACTGAGGGTTACTTCATACACAGATAAGCTTTATACGCAGCCATCTGGCAAGTCAGAACGCGCTAATAGGATTGCGTACGGCTATGACTTTTCTGTTGGGAACTCCATCTATAATATAATTTCGTATCCGAGTGGAATTCAGCCAACCTTTTGCTCAATGCCAGAGGAAAGTTATAGCAACTACAGTGCTAGTAGACACTGCACACAGGTACTGAATCATACCAGACCACAATTATTGTGCTGGTGTTAGTCGCTAGATAATAGCCTGTTGGCTAATTGACTAATTTGTGGTTAAATATGACCTCTAGCTCTCTCTCATAGCTAACTGTATACTTATTATTATTATTACTTCAGACGTCGTACTTTTGGGTGCTAAAGTGGTTTGTTGCACATGGTCATGTTAGTTCAAACGGCTTGCAGTCTTGCAGTGCGCTATGGATAGCAGGCAGCGTATGAAAGTGTTATGTGGCTTTGTGTGGGAGGTTTCAGCAAGAACATGAACTGGACACGAATTGTAGCATTTGGGACAAAGCATATGCTAAATGAGACAAAGAACACGAGAGCTTGAATCGACAGACAGAGCGAGACAGAGGGAGAGACAGTGTGAAAAAGTGCCTTTGGCAAGGACTGGGCCTGTATGACCACTGAAAACACAGGACAAAAGAGAGAGAGAGAGAGACAGAGAAAGAGCTGTCATGAATGCTTTCCATTCGTTTTAGCTAATAGACCCCAGAGCTATCGGGCTGTTTTTAATGGTAATTAGATTTCCTTTCTGGATCGTTCGGTGAATGCTCGTCAACGGTCTGTCGAGGCGGAGTGCCTCAATGAGGCATTACTGAAAACCTGTTGTCTGGCCAAAACATCGGCACTGCCTCTGGAAAGCAGGAAGAATGCGAGAGAGGCTGAAATGTCAGACACTGAAAGCTCGTCGTGTTATCACGCGGAGGTGAACGAGTCGCTCCAACTCTGGCTCACGGCAAGTTCTCCTCCATTTCCCCCCTCCTCGTGGTTATAATTAGTCATTTCCTGATTGCTTTCCAGACGCAATCAATGATTCCGCGACGACCGCTGTACAACGGATGGATTTGCCTTTGGTCACAATCACAAGTTTCCATAATTCATGACACTTCAGCGCAGTAAATATGGACTCATTACAGATTCATTAATTCATAAAATTTGACTTGAAAACAGACATTAATTGTGGTTCTCTCTCTTTCTCTCTCTCTGGCATCGTCTGCTTTTTTTTCTCAGGTCAATCATTTATTCTGGATGAGCAGAATGTGCAGCTATTGAAGAAGCAGAAAGCCTCTTCTCACAACAACAAATCACAGAGCTTCACAACAGGTATGTCAGCATTAGCGTGTTTGTCTTCCATAGTAAAAGGTGAGAATGGGTTAAGTGTATAAACACACATCGTCCCAGCCATAGAGACATCAAGTGACAAAACTAAGTCATGCCAAATAAAGTTGTGTGTATTTGCCTTTCTGAAAACTGCATGACTTTGATGTTGCGTTTGGCCATAGAGTGGCGATGAAGCTGCAGGTGTTATTTTATCTCGAGGCCTCGGTGATGATCACAGATGGCAGACGAAGCAGGAGCTTGTTTACACTGCTAAACAGGAGCAGGTCTGTTCAGTCACTCGCTCAGGCGTTCACTCAAACGCTCACGACTGGGACCCCGCCGTTGTTGGCTCGTATCTGGCTGCGGAGAGTTGTGTGTGTGTGTGTGTATGAGGTGTGTGTGGGGGGCGTAAAGTGAGATGTGAGCAAATTGGAGAGGTCCTCTAATATCTGCTTCTCCTGCTTCACTCTTCTATTCTTTCATCTTCCTCTCCTGTTTCCCTTTTCTCATATTTCCATGTCTCTATTTCCTTTATATTTCTTTTTGCTCCTGTCTTTTCCTTCCCTTTCTCATTTTTCTTCTCCCTTCCACTCCACTCTTTTCTATTTCCTTCCCCCTGATCTCCACTACCTCCCATCTCCTATCAGCCTACGTCCACTTTCCTTTTTCTCTTTTCTAAATCATCTTCATTAGACTTTTAATTTCTCCTCTAGTTCCTATTTTCCTCTCTCATCTCCTTTCATCCTTTTCTCCTCATCTTCTTCTATTCCCCATCCCTGTTTCCTTCTCTGCTCTCGCCTCTCGTCTCCTCTGCCTACCGTCCCTCTCCTCCTCTATTTTCTCCGCTCCTCTCTTCGTTCTGCGTGGCCAATCTCCGTTCGATTTTCCCCGGCGGCTCATTCATCGAGCCCTCGGGGTGATTAACGGAAGAAAGATGGCCGTGGCGGCGGCGTAAATCCAGTGGGGGTTCGGGTGGAACACAGGCGCTTGTCTTCACCATGAGGGATGAAGGAATGTGCCGGCCAAAGCCTTCTTCTAGAAACTGGCTTTCTACTTACTCCCGCTGTTTAAAAAAAATAATAAATAAAATAAATAAAATGCTGATGGAAAAAGCGGGGATGCTGAAATGAGGCTGTAGACAGAAAGACAGGAAGAAAGAGGGACAGCGAGAACGAGAGTATGAAGGAGGATGGAAACTCCAGAAGTCCCTCGGGTGAAAATGGAGAGGCCCATCTGTTAGACATCTGGTTCAGAGGAGTGAGAAGTGAGCCACCTTCAACATGTTGGGTTAGAAAATCTTGATTAGTAAATGAGTGTGTGTGTGTGTGAGAGAGAGAGAGAGAGAGAGAGAGAGAGAGAGAGGGAGAGAAAAGGAAAGAGAGACAGGCAGACAGAAGACTTATTCCCTTATTTCCAGAAAATGTGCTGTGAATAGTGAAAGGTCTTAAGAGGTCACATTGAGCCATGACTGTAGTAACTCCATGAAGGAGAATTTCCACTTTCCAGTCTGATTTCACGCTTGCCCGATGCTCCGAGCTTAATGTTTTAATACCGGCACTAAAGGGGGGAGGAGTGTCAAAAAAAAAGAAGAAGCTGAACAGCCTCAGAGTCAGGTCAGAGTCAGATGGTGACATTTTCCTTTCCATGTGTGAACTTAAGTACAACACACATCAGCCAGGACTTAGTCTACATCCTGGAACCCTTCCACATTTCCATGTAACCTGCTTAATGTTAGATGGTTATTTTCTGTATGAGACAACGCACACATGGCAAACCATATGCACGTTATAACACTACATACCAGGAGAAGCCTTAGTGATGCCTGTAATTACAGCCTATAAAGAGGTCTGCTTATGTTTTGACTCTGGCTGCCATTTTATCTGTGATGTTTTGTGATACTCGTTCATTCTGAAAGTTTAACGCTTACGATGTTACACGGTTTAAGCAGTGTCAGTAAAATCTAGAGAGACTGGCATCAGAAAGCGTGGTCATTAAGAATGAAAACGCACTGACAATCCTGTGTTGCGGCGCTCAGTGCTCGCAGAAGCGTAGTGTTCTCACATGCAACAGTTTCGCAACACCTTTGGGTGTGCTGTCTATTACAGATGCTGTTTGTTGCATCATAGGAAGATGCTCGTGTAAATTCACATGTAATATGGGAGGGTGAGCACGGTCCCGGGTACCAGCATGAGCGTTAACGTGTGCCTATTTAAGCCCGCTGCTCTTTGCTCGCCGAAAGAAACAGAAGACAGGCACAAAAACACAAAGAAAGTAAGAATAAGAGACTGAGCACTACTGTTCTCTAAAGCCACTACACTCTACGCAGAGTGAGTCTTACGGCTGGAATAAATCAGAGCAGACAGACTTTGATCATGAGCCATTCTCTGCGCACTCTCAATAGCAGGATGACTGATCACTGCTCGCAGATCCGAACTGCCTGGGAAAACAGACAAGGAAAGAAAAATACAAAAAGGGAAAGAAAAATCATGCCAATTTGGGTGGAAAACCAGGCAAAAAAAAAAAGCAGGGAAAGAAAGAGCATTGTAGTCTGAACAGCTTCAGCAGAAGTAAGACAAATTGGGCTGAGTCCACAGGCCTGGATCTTTCTTTCCCTCTCTCTTTCATAGTTGGAGGAAATGCAGTGTCCTCCCAAGCATTAAAGTGGAAAAACCAATGCCGCTGCGAGAATTTAATGAGACACGCGACTCTCCCGGCACGCCGCCGCGTGGCATGTGGTTATTCTCCCTTCTTCTTGTTTTCTCTCTTTTTCTTCTCTTGCAAGCTCCCTCGCTCCCTTAACCGGTCCAAATGGAGTGAGTGGCGTGCTTGTAACCAGTCCAGCTTTTTCACTCGGTCCCTAATGCAGAGCTAATGCACTACGACTGTGAAAATGGCCAATCGGTATGTGTGACTGGGCTTCCCAGAAAACCTCATGACATTACCAAGTATGTCTCACACACAAAATCACTCAGCTGATGGGATCTGAGTGTCTAATAGTTTCCTGTTTTTTTTTAGGCTTAAGTTATGGACAAGTAATGAAGCCATCATGGCCAAGGCGCTAATATCCAGAATCCAGACACACCAATGGAGCAGCATCGAACAGCATTACACAAAAAAAAGGTTACATGTGCAGCAGAACAAGGCCACAACTACCTTTTACACCTGGTACAGTTCACAAAAAAATTCTGGTAGATTAGGAAAAGCACTTAGCAATGAGTATATTGCAAAAAAAATCTTTTATAAAAACCTGATAAACCTCATGGAAGAAAAAACAACCCACTCTGGCACCTCACCAGACCAGATACTAGCTACAGGGCTGGAGTAATAGTGGGATTTTCACAGACTTTACCTTTTTTTAGCCACTCTGCTCTGATAAGAAACTGCTTCTTTAAAATTAAAGGAAGGCTTAAAGATGATTAGACAGAGAAATGTGTGCTGATTATATGTGCCAAATTCAAAACAGACATCTCTGGTCTGTTCAGAGCTCGAACTGTGATAAAACAAATGATTATCAATGCTTAATATTCAGTCACCACTCAGTGGTGACGTCTGATCCCTGCACTTGTTTGCTCAGAGCTGACAGAATAGTTGATTGTTGCTGGACAGCTCCGGTCTAATGATGGTGTAGTGGCCAATCCTCAGCCATGTCTGCTGATGAGAAGTGCCAGCTTCTCTAATGATCTAAAACTACAGAATGATCTAGAACTACACTAAACTCAAAATGTCCTAATGTGTCCCTTTCACCTTTCAAATCTAATGTGACAGATCCAGCATCTGAAATATGATGAGGCACGTTCCCTGCAACGTGATGACGCTTCATGCTTGTTCATGCTTTTCAAAGGGCTGGACAGAGCACAGTACTGGTAACAGAGACGTTTTTTTCCTTCTCCGCCGTATTCGCCAATTCACCTCGGTTCGGGCCGTAACGTACACCCATTGAAGAAAGGCGCGTTTTCATTTAAATGGTAAGCAAATTCAAAAGGTTAGCAAAAATATGAGCATGTCGCCTTGCAGTGAATATTCTGAGGTGAAGTCATCAAAAGAGCGCTAAGTGAATTTCAAACGTGGGATAAAAAGCCTCACGCCACACCGGGGACAAAAAGATGACTTGTGGGTGCAGGATATTCCAGGGAGGCTTTTAAGATCAGTTTAAGCAGGTGGAGAATGAGGCTCGGTGGCGTGCCATTAAAGTAAAAGTCTCGGCGCCGCAGGTTCTCACTCTAAATATTTGATCGGGGTACAAATCACTACCAGTTGGAAGAAAAAGCTTCAACTGCCAGGCCGAAAGGAATAGAAATATATAAATAAAGATCTGGAATCAATGGAGGAAAGTAAAATAATTTATGAGGTGAAGGAGAAAGCCACAGAGTGATGGATGAACTTGACTTCGTTTCACAAAAGACCTTGAGTGAGCTTGTCCAGCGGTGTTGAATTAATGGTGGTGATCATCTAAAGTGCGCTCGGCACGGGTCTGCAAGCAAATTCACACTCCTGCTAGGGACTTTTGAATAAAGCGAAAAAAAATCAACATGGAGAGCTTTTTTTTTCTTCAGGAAATGCACAGCGGTGAAATAAATAGTTGTACATTAGAGAAACTGAGAGTATTAAAAGAGGCACTTAACAGATTAAGACAAAAGTTTGTCATTAATTTAAAAAAGGCTTAATGCTGATGGACTTAAAAAGGGAATAAAACAGCAATTTCTTTTATTTACTGATAAAGTTTTCTTTTGTGTTTGTCCTTTTTTCTGTGCAATTAACTATTTAGCTGTGTTTTTCTTTTCCTGCCTGTCACATACATCATTAAAACGAAGACTAAAAGAGATCTGCTATTGATTGATTTGCTTAGACGTGCTACAAAACAGCAAGAGCTACACAGACAACTCTCTGAATTAAGAGGAATATTAAATCAACCCAAAAAAGAGAGACGGAGGAGTGAAAGCGGAGCGGACGGACTGAGGGTGTGGAGTTTATTTAAAAGGCGTGGATGCAGACAGCTTTGGACGCTTTGCTCACTGTTTGAGCTGGGACAATAGAGAGGCGGGACATCAGCCTTCTGCCCACATGAGGTTCGGACAGGAATCCAGGCAGGCCTTAGTGGAACGAATCAAACAGCGCCAGGAGAGGACAAACATCACTTTTCAAAGCTGCACAATCCTAAAAATAATACAGCACATGGAGAACCTGTGAGAGAATTAAGGGAAGTACCCACCCTTCCTATGCAAAAAGAAAAACCTATATATAAATACCTAAAGATACATATACATATATATATATATATACACACACAAATAAAAAGACCTCAGCAGGCCCTAATGGAAACAATGGTGTGGAACAATAGAAGGCGCGAGCGCTCGGCCCTATTTGACGCGAGACAGGCGTTTTTCCCCGCACACACACTTCATTAGGCACAGAAATTAAGGCACGGAAAGAAGCAGACTGCCTGACAGAAACACTTCTCTACATTTTCCTTGATGTCCTTGAAGTCTCTATACAGTGCAAACACACAGCACACACTGGACGCAGAGAAACCGTGAAACTCTTCGTAGTCTGCAGAGTCTCCTTATGTATTTTCATAAATCTGTTACCCGTGGCTGTACAGCTCCGAGCCCAGCGTGATGCTAAAGTGCTGGATAATGGGACGAGGAGGGCGAGTTGAGCATGATGAGGATGATGAGAATGTCCTTCCAGGGGCCGGCCTGCGCATCCCAAATATCAAGAGCGCCAGACTTTATCTCTCTCTGGAGGCTCCTGAGTTTAAGTGGCCGTTAGCAAGCGGACGTTTAGCAAATTATCGTCTTCTATTAGGTGCAGATATGCTTCCACGGCCCACATAAAAGAACGGGGAAATTCATAAAGGCTGGGAGTCTGACGTCTCTTAAGAGATTTAAATTACTACTGGGATCCCTAATGCATGGTGCGCTGGTCTTCTTGCCTCAGAAATAACAGTGTGAAATACTCTGTCGATAGAGCTACTTATCGCACGGACATACATTTCCATAAGTACTGAGCCTAGCTGCACTACTACAGAGGTATATTAGTTGGGTACTAGGGCAGAATGAATCAGAGCTCAGATATGCTTTATAATCATGACGAGAGCCTGATAAAGGCATCGTATGTCTTTGGAATCATTTCAGCTCTTGTTCGCGTCGATGTTCAACGACCTGCACTGACTCACTCCAAACCTTCATGGACGAGGTTTTATTTTATGCCACACAGGCAACCTGAGACACCTTTCTATTAAGATATGCTCTGTTGGTGCGTGACTGAAAGCAGGCACGGGCCATGAGACACCGTGCACCGAGCTTCAGGACCACTGTTTGTCATTTCCTCAGACATTCACATGCTGCACATTCGATAAATAAAACAGATGCATTTCCATTTCCATCTCCCTAAACCTTGTCACCGCTGCATCAGTTGAGCACGCAAGAAAACAAATAAACAGCTACAACAACAACAACAACAACAAAACCTCAGCTGTCTTGCTCCTGCATTACAAACAGGTCTATTAGAGACAGACAGGTGGAGGAAAGTCACCCAACCAGGAGAGGGAACATTCTGTCAGAAAGTAGAGCGAGCCGGATGGACGGCGGCGGTGCGGAAGGCGTGTGTTAAAATGGTACATCTTTGATGAGACTCTCTGTCCTATCTGGCCTGACTGCAGGAGTGCAGCTGAGTCTAAAATAAATCATTCAAAAAAGAAACACCACAGAAAGGGTGTGCTATGCATGTAATTTTCTTCCTCAAACCCTGCCATTTGCTAAATTTTGAAACGGCGAAGGGCAGCCAGAGTCAGCGAATCACACAACTTCAGCATCTTCAGGTGCACGGAGAAGACTGTCGTTTAACCGTTACCGTCGGCGCCCTTGTTCATGAAACGCTCATTATTAATAGAAGCTCATGTCTATTTGAAAAGTAAAGAGTCTCTGTTTGAAGACAGTACCGCGGATCCGAGTCTCCCCAGGCCGCCTGTTCTCGAGCATCCGAATCAGACAGAATGCAAAATGAACGCTCCAGACCGGCAAGTCAAACACAGCAGCATGCCTAACCAGGGCTGGCATTACATTTCCCATACATACTTCAAAGCCAGGGCTGCTCGGAGTTATGTCCTTTCCTTTAAACCCGCCGCGCATGCTGCTGTTCCTCTCTCTTTTTTGAGGGGGAACTGAAAAAGGGACACATGCGCTAAGGGACTTCAGTGCTGTATGCAAAAATCTGGCAAATAAGATGCCAGAGTGATTGCAGCGTACGATGGTGTTGTCCATAAGTGGGTCGGAGGCGGATGGCGGAAAATTCTGATTGCAGATTTATTTGCATGTCATGCATAGTGACATCAGAAAAATGCAAACCGGGGTTTAATGCATTGTAATGTAATGGCAGGAGCGTGCATATACAACCACGACTCCTTCAATCCACTGTGTCCAAAAGTATCTCGGTAAACCAAAGTGCACGACTACACAATCCTGGATGGATGATTGTTTGTTTCCAGGAAGCATCCAATCACAGTGCATTTTCATTACCAGTGGGCGCACTTATTTATGTTTGGGTTAAATGAGCTAGAAAGGCGCGTGCATCCATGCACCACCATGCAGTATGTCAAAGTGACATTACACACGTACTGGTGGATGGCGGATCCACTTTGAGACGCGCGTGCACGGCGGCGCGGTCCTCGCCAGTCAGAGCCACAGACGCACGTGCATCGGTGACAACATAAAAAGCTGATCTGCCTTTGCAGCCAGAAGCCGCGTTCCTCGTGCAGCTGAACGCGTGTGTGCGAGCGAGAGAGAGAGAGAGAGACGGAAACCGTTTTTACGGTGGGGTCTACGGTGATTGCACTTGATGCACAGAAACCTTACACAGCCTCTTATCTATCATTTATTCATAATGTATATATATATATATATATATATATATAAAAAAATAAATAACCTAGATTTCATATCATCTTGAAGTGGTGATTCTGCACGAGCACAAGACTGGTAAGCCTGTTTATACGGACATGTATGTAGCTGTAAATTATTTAGGTTAAAAATAAATAAATAAATAAATAAATAAATAAAAGGATGCTTGCAAGTTAGTTAGAGTGTTAAGTTAGTGTGTGTGTGTGTGTGTGTATGCATAGTTCGAATTACAGGGGTACTGAGGGATACTATACCCCCCAATGAAGACCCAGGATCCCCCAATGAGACAAAAAAATAAGTTTTGTGAGGTACGATATTTTTACTATTATTGTGAAAAGAAATACATAATTTGGCTGATATGATGGTGGTACCCCCAGTTATGATGGGGTAATTCGCACTGTGTGTGTGTGTGTGTGTGTGTGTGTGTGTGTGTGTGTAGTCCATTATAGATGTGGTGTAATCGGGGGGACTGGGATGTGATGAAGCACCGGGTCAGCCTTCACATCAGAGCGGTCCGGCGGAAACATGTAGAAATAACGGAAATAACGGAAATAACGGTTGACGCTGGGATAAAAACGCCGCACAGACAGCAGCGTGAGGAGCTGCGGGTCTGTAATCTGTAACCAATTACAGTGGACACAATGACTCGTGTCATGTAGCACAGCCATCATTCAGGATTCAGGATTTCCACACATCTTCATCACCTTCTTTCATTCGGTGTAAATACGAGGCTGCAAATATGAATTCCGTTAGTTCGGAAAAACCGGAAATGTGTCCAGAGGGGGAAAAGGAGTTAAAGGGTTAAAAGGGTTGTATGTATAATATATATATATATATATATATATATACATGTATGTATGTATATATGTGTATAAAAAAACCCTATAAAGTTTGTATGTGTAAACACTGAGTGGATTCTGCAGTGTTTTAATGTTTCACGCGTCGAAAGCGCAAACTTACCGGGATGCGCGCGGGCCCGGTGGAGCGCGCAGGCTGCCAGCGTTAAAGCCAGAATCCAGCAGCAGCGAGCCGGTTGCTGAAGCCTCGGCATGGCACAGCGCACATCGACAGCCGGCCACGGAGCAACTGTTGACTTGAGTTATCCTAACAAACGTCCGGTTTCAAAACAAACACACTAACAAACTAACAAAACAAATAAATACAAATAAACGCGACAGAAAGAAAAACAAAAAACAAACTGGAACTGTTGGGAAGAGTGGAGGAAGCTTTTTCCGGTGAAGTTCATCCAGTTTTTTCTTCTCTTTCTCTCTTTTTCTGGTCTTAAAGCCGCTCAGACGGCGCCGTTACTCCTGAGGTGAAGAAAATAAACCGAATAAAACAGAAACACGCATGACGGCGCGCGGATGTCAGTGGACGAGATTTGGCGGCTCGTGCGGGGAGGCGCGCGGCGGAGTCGAGCGCGCGGAGCTTTCACGCCAAAGCACGAGAGACGGCAGAGTCGGAGCAGCAGCAGCGCTGGAAGCTCTCCATTCCGCCATCCATCCAGGAAGTAGCCGAAGTGTGGCGGAGACTTTCAAACAGGCTCGGGAGAAAAGAGAGAGAGAGAGAGAGAGAGAGAGAGAGAGAGAGAAGGAGGAGGGTGAGGGAACGCGAGCGAGACCAAGCCGCCTCCGGGTCCTAGCGCCGTGGAATCTCCTGCACTTTATTTATTTATTTATTATTATTTTTAAGCAAACATCCTACATCTGAAATCAGACAGTCTGATCTAAATAATGCACTGACAAGAGAGCAGATACACACACACACACACACACACGCTTTGCCTCCAAGAGTGCGGAACCTGAAACGCAATCCCATAATAATTCCGGCATTGTGGAAGTGGGCGTGGCTTGTGAGATGATGTGGAACTTCAGGACAATGTCTGAGGTGCTTATGAAGGGTCTGTTTCAGCAGAACACAGCCGTGTGATGATCAGCCTCTCCGCAGCTTTCACCAGAGGTTTCATGGCTAAATTGGACCAGCCTGGTGGCCAATCTTCATTAATTGCACATTGCACCAGTAAGAGCAGAGTG
>JAOTRJ010000001.1:6841744-6856120 GCA_028564905.1 Leptodoras praelongus | reverse complement strand
GTAGTGACCTGGCCACTATCCTGCAAGAGGAATGGCTTCAAATCCCTCTGACCACTGTATGGACTTGTATATGTCATTCCCAAGACCAATTGACGCTGTATTATTAATGTGACTCCATAACCAGTCAATTATGTTATTTAAAAAAAAAAACTTCATTCATGCCTTTGAAATATAAAAAAAATTCCACAAGTCACATGTTCAGCAGGAAGTTGCATCATTTGATTCTTTCCTCGTCGTTGGAAAAAGCAAAAAAAAGTAAGTCTCCTCAGTCCTTTCTCCTTTGTTATTTAATGACACTGTGATTACAGACTGACAACAAGGTCACATTAAAAGTACCAATGTTTCCACTTGCCCATGAAACATATGAAGCCCCTCATGGGCTTGACTATGCCATTGTTCTCTGTTCCTTTGAGAAATGAATACCACTACCATGTAGATTTACCACACCAACACATTTTCTACAGTATTAACATTCTTTTCCCATGTTATTTTTTTTTTTGGCAATGTTGGCTTGACGCGTTGCATTGACCATTTAAAAAAAAAAATAATAAAATAAAAAAATAAAAAAAAAGGCATCAGCATTCTCAGGCTCAGATGTATGGTTTAATAATTAAAACTCTTCTAATGGCCTGTTAGTTTGTGTTGCTCATTAATCACGTTCAGTTTTGCACAGATAGATTTTCTGTCTGCCGGGGTGGTCCGAGACTGTAAAGTTGAATTTGAATACCTGTCTTCCTGGCCCACTGTGAGATCAATCACTGGTCTGGGCTGTCCTTGTGCTTCCTAGATTTGAGAAGTTTGCTAAACTTTGTGAGAATATTCTTGTAACCCTTGACCCTACTGCTGGATTGAACAGGGTAGAGGCTTTCACCAAAGTTCAAGAAACGGATTGATGCTAGGTTTGAACCGAGCCACCTTTTAGAATTCAACTCCAATTCCTTTTCCTCAGTGGGATTGCTATTCTTTTCCAAACCCAGCTAATTGTTTAGAGACTACGACATGCTAACTAACTGATGTTGAAAGCGACACTTCTTTTGTGCTTTATCTCCTCAGAGATTAATTAGCATTTGTTGTTTCGCATGACTGCACACACGCCGTCGTCCCGCATCCGTGATGATGATGATTATTTATCGTAGCAGCCTGTTGAGACGACTAGCCAAGAGATGAGTCCTTGAATTATCTGCTGTAAAAAAAAAACAGCGCTTTGTGTTTGCGTTCTGGACGCGTTAACCGTGATCGTTGCGGCGTTTTGTTAGGCGACAGCTCTCATCCTTCAGTCGTCCTGTTAATGTGTGACACTCAACCAATATGGTATTTATTTGCAGAAATACATTGGGGTAATATGGACGGATAGAGGCAGCACACGTCTGCTAGTGCAGATGGCTGTGTTTTAAGATGCTACAGTCAGGTGAAGGGGTGTGTGTGTCTGTGTGTGTGGAAGAACATGAAGGCTCAGCCAGTAAACCCAAGCACAGACAATGTTATTATGAAGATGAATGCAGATACACATATCCATGTTCAGGCATTCCCAAGGCAAATGAATAAAGACACAAAGCACAAAATAACACACAAAAATATATAAAGAGCACGTTTTATGCTGATTCCGACAAATGTGCTTACAAATTCATGTTCTCCTTTTGGTTTATTAGTTTCCTCATTATGAACTCTGTTTACAGTGCCCCAGGTTCAAGTAGATGTCACACTAGGATGCTTTTACCTCTGCAATTTATTATGATTATTTTTTTGAGAGAATATAAAAGTTTAAAACCACTTCTTTAACTTGATTTGTGTTTTTTGTGAATAAATAAATTGATTATAATTATTATTATTGTTGTTGCTATTCTTATTATTAGGCATACCACATGGCGGTGCATAATGATAAAATCTAAAGTGATAGATGAAATCAGGATGAAATTTCAGTTGCAGTGAACAAAATCTCTCAAAATTTGGTGTCCACCTAAAGCAGGTGCTTTGGATTCAGTGTATTGCATTTCTGCCCAATCTGAGCCATTAGATGACGTGATGTTGGCTAATGAATTGCTCGATTTTTGCTTTGAACTTTCCACCAATGGATGATGATCAGCTTATGGTAATATACTCGGGACAAACCTGTCAGACATGTGGGGCTGCAATTATACCAAAGTTCACATGGATTGATGAATATGGTGTTTGGTGGGGGACGGGGGATGGGACAGAAGACTAAGAAAACACTGTGTGATCTCTAGCTGGCTGTCGCACTCATAATGAGGACATTTACTTCAAAGAAAACGATCAAGCTCTAGAGCGTAAACTAACTTTCTGGTAGACGTATCGGCCAACATCAGCATTTCTGTTTTATCAGTATTTCAGAAGAAGGACGGGTCTGTTTATTCCGGCTTTTAAGTCTTATTTGCATGTCTTCCGTGTCCGTGTGAGTGGATCTCAATGGAAAATGATTGTTGCCTAACACAGAACCTTGAGGTACTCCATGTTGAATGTGTGTCCGTGTCTGTCTCTGTGTGTGTGTGTGCGCGTGTCTCTGTCTCTGTGTGTGTGTGTGTCTCTGTCTGTGTGTGTGTGTCTGTGTGTGTTTGTCTGTCTGTGTGTGTGTGTGTGTGTGTGTGTAAAATGGGATTGAATATACAGGGGAAATAAAGGTTCTAAAACAGAACCGTGAAGAGCGTCATACCTTTTAGGCTCTGAGGAGATTGTTAAAACAAGACGAAGTCTTATTAATGTCTGTCCAAAGTCACATTTGTATACGGTATGATTTTTAAACCGGGTTTTTGCTGTGGCTGGGAAAAGAAACCGTACGGTGGCAGTGAGTTGAGAGCTGATGCAAAATTTTGGATGAGATATCTTCTCCAAGTTGAATACCTAACCCAGATATATAGTAAACATGCCTGCAGTTCTAAAGCTCTCGTCACAAATCTCACTTCACTGTGTCCAGGTTCAGCCCAAGCTCTGATTAGATGATCTTCGTTGCATAAGCTGACATGGACAAATCATCATCGTCGTCATCACGATGCCCGCTATAGAATTCAGCCCAGGTTTTATTGGGATCATGTCATTTGGTGTAACAAACAGTAATCTTTAAAGACCACTGAAATCACTCTGGCTGACGTGACTGTGATATTGTGGTCAATAGTAACAAAAGCGGCACGTATTCATAACCTCAAGCAAGCGGGAAATCGTTAAACCCTTTTGTCCGGTGCGTGTGTTGATGGTTCTGGAAATACATCCTGCTTGTTCTTTCTACTTTTAAGTCAGCACCCCTGAATTACTCCTAATATTTCAAATAAATGGTTCGGAGTCCATCATGGTACGCAGTACATGTAGGGTGGATGACATTACAGGTTCGAGGTGTAGATAGACGTGCCATTATGCCATAACACTAATAATACTAATAAACATTGTTCATTGTAGGGAGGAAGGAAAGTAAGAGTTTTGGGTTTTGTTCGGAGTTGCCGTTGGTCGGCGGTTGTTCAAAAGTGTGTCCGTCCGTTTCAGGCGTGCGCATGAAGTTCATCACGCACCCCGGCGCACCTCTATTTGCCCCTGCTACCGCAATCAATCGCTATCTCTAATTACAATTTTTATCTCTCCCTACAATCTTTATCTCTCGTTATCTCCTTAATAAAATGTGTTTTTGGCTCGGCACAAAAACGGCTACGGAGTCCAAATGCAGAAACTGTAAATAATTCAGTATTTGTTGCAGAAGAGTGCTAATTTTCCACACAAGCCTAGCCTTGTTTGATGATTCTGATGATTTTTGTGTTCTCAGCAGTGATTTGTCCAGGACATTACATTGCAGTAAGGTGATCTGACTCAGCTCTGACCTCAGCAGGACGTGGCCTCCAGGTCAGCTGGGCTGAATTAAGACTGTTTGTTCTCAATCCTGGTCCTGGTTTTGTTTTGCGCAGCACTTTTCACACCAGCGTCCGCGATCGTACGTCCTCTCATGAAGGACACGCTGATGAGCCGACAATTTGGAAGTTTATATTGTGTACTGATATGGACTGTTTCAAATGAATGATCATGAGGACAGAAGGTGATGTTGCTTCTTATCCAGAGCTTTTGCGAACATTCGTGAAAAACTATAACGTGTGCTTCTTCTTGGGTGACTGGAAGCTTTACATGCATTAAAATTGCGACCTAGTTAAGCAAACATGCATTCAAAAAGGAACGTTTCTATCGGATTGCTGCATTGAATAGAGACAACTCAATGCACACTGTAGCAAACGTAACAATATGACCGGCTCCTTTTCTCTACACTTATTGTCCATTCCCTCAGTTCCACTCACCATATTTAGATACACTTTGTAATTCTACAATTACAGCCTGTACTCTATCTGTTTCTCTACACACTTCAATGTTAGTCCCCTTTACTCTTTGTTCTCTAAAGATCAGGACCCCCACAGGACCAGCACAGATCACGTACTAAGATCACATAACTAACATGACGGTAGATCATTCTCATTCTCAGCACTGATGTGGTGGTGGTGTGTTAGTGTGTTGTACTAGCATGTTCGGTTCAGACACAGCAGTGCTGCTGGAGTTTTTAAACACTTCCTGTGTACTCTGAGACACATCCACCATATTGCTCCACCCTGTAGATATAAAGTCAGAGACAGTAGCTCGTCTGTTGTCGCACAGTTTGTCTTAGTCATCCTATAATCCTTCATCCATGCTCACAGGATGCTGGGCACTGGACATTTTTGGCTGGTGGACTATTTTCAGTGACATGAGGTGTTTAAACTCCAGCAGCGCTGCTGTGGTCCTGTAGGGGTCCTGACCATTAGAGAACAATTAGCATGGAGAAAAGGAGGTGGTCATAATGTTATGCTTGATCAGTGTATGTTTTTTAGTTACAAACTTTAGCTTCAAATTGCAATGAAAGAAATGCGCTCTCAAAACCGTCTTTCATACTTGGACACACATAAGCTTGTAGTAGTTTGTTTTTCATGAGAATAAAGATGAGCTAATGTTGTTTTGATAGCTCTGGATTTAGAAATGGCATCACTGGAAGCACATTTTTGAAAGGGTGTGCTGCGAATTTGGTATTGTTCACCCAACTGAAATGCGAGCCACAAACTTTTTATTTTTATTTTTTTATGATAATTGTGGCATTTTCCACATGCCAGGAACAACCACAGAGAAAATATCAAGGGCTGTAATTATAGTCCAACGGTCCAACGGAAGCCGTAATTAAATAATGCTATTAATAAAGTTTCACATGGATAAACGCTTTGCCTTGCTCTGATGCGATTAGTGGTGCAGTCACATTCAAATGGTTTTTTCATGTGTACATGGGTGTTGATGGCAACCGGAGCCTTTTAAAAGCCATGTCTGGAAACCCTCTGTCTATACACAGTCGTCATTCGCTTTGTGGCCTCGCTAGTTCACCAGAGATAAAAAAAAATGGAGCTTTTGACAACCATCAACTATTAGCAGTGTTAGCAGAGAAGTACAAAAGGCCACAGAACCTCCTCTGTTACGTGACTGGTTGAAATGTTCCTCCAGCAGCGTTTCACTGATCTGTCTGTGGAGCGTGTCGATAGTTTTTGGACCCGGCTCTGTCAGCTCGCTGTCCGTGGTGACCCGTGTCATTTGTGCAATCAGGAAAACAACAGGTGGCGTCGCATTATGGATGAGGCCAGCTCCTGACAGCTGAACAGAGGGGGATTCTCAAAACAACGCACCCGACACTTGGCATGCACGTGGGAGTTCTGTGAAAAGGTGGCGTCCTTTTTTCTGTCAACCAGACAAAAGCTAATGCAGCTATTTGCTCATACAACAAGGATTCCTGCAGACCTACAAATCTGAACCACTCAGACACGACCATACCAACATCCTTTTTTTTTTTTTTTTTTTTTTTTGCTTCACTAAACCAAAATTGAAAAATCTCATGCAAATGAAGGAATTAAAAAAACTAACCTGTGGAAAATTAGCATGTGAAAATAATTAAATGAATCGTGTTTAGAAATGGTGCATGGTGCAATAATTAAATGATTTTTCTTTTGTCTATAATCATGTAAAACCTAATAAATGAAAAAAAAATTGACTTGAGAAAATAAATTAATCGTCTAAAAAAAATTGTGAAAATAATTAAATCATATTTTAATCTGCAAGTAAATGAATCGTGTGTTACAAAAAATTAAATCCGGAAATAAGTCTGTTGTAAAATTAAAACATTATGTAAAAAATAAAGAACGAAATTGTATGTAAAAGTACATTAAAACTTCCAAATAAATAAAAAAATATGAAAATAATTGAATGTTATCAAAAAAAGATAAAAAAAATAAATTAATTAATTAATTAATAAAAATAAATTAATCGTGTATAATAATAATAATAATAATAATAATAAACATTTAAAAAAGTAAGGAAATTTTGTGTTTGGTAGATTTTAACAATTTATTCATTTTACAAGCAGGAGCTTCAGTAGCGTGTGGAAGAACCATACACAGCCACAACAGCCTGGCACCTCCTCCTCATGCTGGTCACCAGCCTGCTCACAAACTGCTGTCCCGTTCTGAAACCAGCATTTGTCGCAAGTCAGCCAACGTGGTTGTTAGTCACTCTGGCACTAATAGCATGCCCCAGCTTATCCAACAAGTGTTCACTGGGGTTGAGGTCAGGGCTTCTGGCAGGCCATTGCATCCTCTCCATTCTGGCTATGGAGATATGGGATTGCCACTGGTTGCCAAATTTCATCTCCATCTCTCTGTACTGAGATTGCCTCCAATGATAACGAGCCTCATTTTTCCAGTGAGGGAGATGCCACCCCATACCATCACACTGCCTCCACCAAAAGATGTTACTCCATCAGTGCAGTAATCAGCATAGTTTTCTCATCTTTTCCACTCTTATCCACTCTTTGTCCTTATGATCCAACTGCCATAGACACTGAACATAATGTTCCTCCACATTTTCAGGTTCCAGTGCACGTGTTGCTAACAGGCCTGGCGGTGAAGGGCAGTAACCCGATGAGACCGGAGATCGGCAATCAGGCACCTGATTGGCTGCACCTGGGGGTACTAGAAGTTCAAAAATAGCAACAGCAATAGAAAATAAGCTGTTTGGCAACGGCAGGGAAGATTTGGCCCATTTTTCATGGCCGAAACCCACATTCTCAGCTCTACTGCTCATCCCACAAATGCATGTTCCTACAAATGTGGCACCATTTAAAAGAGAAATTAACAGGAAGCACAAGAAGCACAAATTTCCTTTTATGTTACGTTTCCGTCTTACGTTTTATGTTTAATAACTCGTATAAAGACAAATGGTGTGGAATGTACATCCAAAAAAACCACACGATACTAATCATTTGAAAAATTTGCACATGAAATTTATTCTATCCATCTATCCATTGCGAAACATTCTGACAAGTGTTGGTCTGAATCAGATGATTACATCAAAGACCTTGACATCAGACAGTTCTCTCTAAACACTGTTCCTTCTTCTCCTCACTTGTAGCCTTGTCTTGATTCTTCACATTCCCATTGACAAGCGTGTTCATTTTCCATGTTGTGAACTTGAGTGCGAGAAGGAAATGTAAATTGTTTTTAATTGGCAAGTGCAAAAAAAAAAAAAAGTCTCGAGAGGGGGGCTGCAAGGCTGACGGATAAAAAGCCTGTCTCTCACTGTCGCTTAAAACAGTCCCTCTGCACCTCAGCCACATGCTTTAAGTGACTCTGAGAGACGTTTTAACATGATGTTAATGTCACCGATAAAAAAAGAGGCAAGCTGCTAAACGGCACGGCGTTTGAGCTGCACTGGAAACGGTGTCAAACCAAACGACTGTGATCCTAATAACGACCAATGACAACTTGAACTGAAGTGTAATGCAGACTGTGATGAAGGTAAAAAAGACAGCGTGAGGACACGGCTGAAAATCTGTAGGACGTTATAGCATGTTTAACAGGGCGGCAATTTGTGATTGACCTTCAGAAAGACTTTAATGACCCTTTCCTGTTTATGAATCATTAAAACTGCGCTAAAAGTCATTATGCGTGCAATTTCGGTAATGATTGCTTGATCACAATTTTATATAAACGCTTGTTCTCCAACATTATCGTTTCTATAGTAACCGCTGAGCCAGAACTAGGTTTGGGCGGTGTATTTTTTTCATACTATCGTAATTGTTGGGCATGAAGTCTTGGATACATCGCTTGGCAATATACAAGATTTCATGGATGTATGCCAGTAGTGGCTGGTGGCTAGTTTCAGTGATGAGGTAGACCATGGAACACACTCTCTCACACTTGCACACACACATGGCTATTGTAATTAATCATCATTTGAATACGATTCCCATTTTCATTGTTATACAGCTGTGCTGGTGCCTTGAAGTCACTTGGATGAGTGAGGAAATGTTTTTTTTTTTTTGTGTCCAGGTGAACTGCTTGAGAGCTTCTCTGTAACATGGCAAGCCAGACAGGACTGGAGATTGTGTTTAAGATGCAACTTGCGCCGATCAGCCATAACATTCGGGAGGTGGGATATATTAGGCAGTGAGTACTCCAAAGTTGATGTGTTGGAAGTGAGAAAAATGGGCAAGCATACGGATCTGAGCAACTTGGTTGTGATGGCTATAACACTGGGTCGGAGCGCTTCCAAAACAGCAGGACTTGCAGGGTTTTAGCAGTACGCAGTGTTTAGTACTTGGCAAAAGCATCCCAAGAAAGAGCAACAGGTGAACTGGAGACAGGTTCTGAGGCAGCCAAGGCTCACTGATGTGCATGCGGGTCTATCCTACACAAGAGCTACTGCTGAAATGGTTAATGCTAGTTATGATGTAAAGGTGTCAGAACACCCAATGCAATCGCATCTTACTCTGTATGCAGATGTACTGGTCAGAGTGCCCACACAGCCACTTGTATACCCCTGTAAGCACCTACACTGGGCACATGAGCATCAGAACTGGATGATAGTGGCCTGGTCTTGTGAATCACGGTTTCTGTTACATTCCTGTGTGTCAGTCAATTACCTGGGGAAGAGATGACACCAGTGTATACGATGTGAAAGCTTGTGTCCTCACATTCACGTGGATGTTAATTTGATTCCAATCACCTACCTAAACATTTTCAGACCAATCCCACCCCTTCACCTCTAACATTTTAATTCCCTAATGACAGCAGTCTCTGTAAGCAGGATAACACTCCAAAAACTGTCCAGGAATGGTTTGAGAAACATGACACATGTTGACTTGGCCTCCAAATTCTCCAGATCTCAATCCGATCAAACATCCGTGCAATAATTTACAACAAGTCCGATCCATGGGGGCCGAACCTCAGAACTTATAAGATTTAAAGGCTCTGCTGCGAATGGTGCCAGATATTACAGAATACCTTCAGAGGTCTTGTGGAGTCCATGTCAGAGCTTGTGGAGTCAGAGCTTGTTTGATGGCACAAGGGGAACCTACGCGATATTAGGCAGGTGGTTTTAATGTTATGGCGTATTGGATTGGTGTAAGTGAGAACAGGAAGTAACTTGTCTGACAGATGGTCCAAGATGTTAAATGAATAGAAAATATGATGATAAAAAAAAAAAGATGCAATGATGCAAAGCAAGGGAAATGGGCGCTTTTTTTGCATCCGTGCCAGACCATATCCCCAAGGGTTTTATTCCTTACTGTTAATGCATATTAGATTTTTATTTTATTTTATTTTTTTTTTGTTCTTAGGACATTATTAGTTATAAAGGTTAAAGTATAGCACATCATTCTAATGAATGATTGCATTTCCAAGTGTTATGAATACAGTTATAAAGCTTTATGAACATAGCCTTAATAGAAAGTGTGAGCAAGTTCTTTGTTGTAGCACATTATGAATCTTTTCCCTCAAAAACCAGAAGCAGCAGTGTTTCCTGCCATGGCTCTCTCCAGCTATCCATCTGGGAGGCAGCCTGCATATACGCCTAAATGAGAAAGTTGGGTCTGATCGGCCAGCCATGACAAAAATAGATTACTCTGAGAAAAAGAGAGGAAGACGGACAGACTCTGGGTCCGTGTGTGTGTGTGCGTGTGTGTGTGACTTATTTAAAGTTGTTAAAAAAAAATCTTACCATATCACTGTAATGCTCTGAAGTTGCATATGTGCAGGTATAACATAGATTTTATGAGTTATGATGGCATCTGAAATATAAAACCACGTTAAATTAAATAAACTGTGTAAAATCATAGTTGAGAAAAATAATTTATTTAAAAAATGTAAAAATAAATAAATTAAAAAATCACAAATTTATTTGAAAAACACCTGGAAATTAATAAGCATTAATCAATATCCAAAAATAAAAAAAAAATCAGGGAAAGCAATTATGTATATGTTAAATAAGTAAATATAAATAATTATATAAAAATATTAATAAAAAATAGAATAAATGCATAAATGTAAATATATAAAATATTACTAAAAATAAATAGAATAAATAAGTAAATGTATTAAAGATATCAAAATAAATCATTTGTAACAAAGCAAAAAAATCAATGCATATGGAAACAAATCTAAATATAAATAAATAAGTGTTGATTTGTATTGTAAAAAAAAATATAATTTGAAATGAAAACAATTTCCAGAATTTCCATACGCCCCACATGTGGAAAATGAACACTTGAAAATAATGGAATAACGTGAATAATTACCATGTGTAATAAAATCAAATATAAATAATAAATGTATCATGCATAAAACAAAAGGTAAAATCATTTACACCATCATGACAAAAGTCCACATATTGAAACGATGTTTGAAGCGTAATGTGAACTGTCTAAAGTCACGTGACGGGACTTTTTCAGAGACGGCTCTACGGCGAGTGTAAATGTTGTGCAAATTCATGCATAAAAGTGAACTTTTGTCTAAATCTTCCCTCCCACATAAATCTTAGCAAATGGGTTTTTGGAAGTGGAGATGTTTGAACAGCCTTGGGTTAGGAATTACTCTTCATCATCTTCATTCTCTGCTCTCTGTTTGTCTCTATTTTGGCTGTCTTGTTAAACTCACTTGCATGACTTATGGCTTGGGCCTGGGGTTGATGAGTTATTGTTCTCTATATCCTTTAGCATCTCGGCACATAAAAAAACCATCCGTGGCAAGATGAATCAGCCATGTTTATTTTACCCGACGTCTCCATTATGGATGTGGTAGGCGAGTTTGCTGTTAGTAAAGTGGCCATGTAAAGTACATGTTTAAAGGGCAGACAGAGAAAATCAAAGAGTACACAAGCAAACTAGCGGTTCTGACGAAGCGCCTATTATTTATAAAGAGACCATTCTCTCGCAGTCTGTCATTTTCTGAAAGAGCTATCAGAGGGAGGGTATCAGGAAAAAAAGTGTCACTCAGGGCCAAGAAACAGATGCAGGAAGTGTGCAAAGTTTTGCTGAATAAACGTGTGCATGATGCCCATGAGGGTGAAACCAAAAACAGAAAGGGAAAAAAATAAATCTGAAGCGAGCAAGATTCCATTATGAGCAGCACTAACGCTGACCTGTAATGCGTTTGGAAAATGGTGCACCTGATAAATGTGGCAGGGTTACTATGGAAACCAAAGCTGTCCATTAAAGACTGAGAACATTGTGTGTCTCCGTTTTGAAGCGCATTGTTTCATGGCTTGACCATCAAGCATCTCTAAAGAGCTTGGAAATGATGATTTCCTACATGCATCATGATATCACAGGAATATATATAAATAAAGATATATTCCTGTGATATCATGATGCATGAAGGAAAATCCAACCTAGTTGTCAAATGAGTGCGAATTATGCATTTTTCTCCAGGGCGTAAACAGAACCAAGTATAGCCAAATATGTCTCAGTGAACTTCCAATCCCTACAGTATCCTACTTTTTTTTTTTTTTTTTTTTTTTTTTAAACATAATGTTTGTCGTCTAACTTATTTTTCAAACTAATTCAGCGAAATCTAATCCGAGTTCAATAAAGTACTCCTCCTACGTTTGAACTAATACACTTACTCAGACATTGTTCAGGTAAAACTCCTGAATTCCTCAGTGGAAAATAATATTAAAAGACTAAAAACCAACTAAACCAGCACAGCTTCATGTCATGTTGTCAAAATGTACACTGAAGTACCAGAAAAACCGGTATACTGGGCAGGTTGATACTTGGTAGGTCCCTCACGGGATCTCGGTGGGAACGTTGCACAGTCCTCACGCTGGTGTTCGTCGAGGCCCCGGCATTGAATTCCGATGTTACTCGAGGCAGTGTCACACGCCTATCACGTGAAACGATTCTTGCCAGCCGACGCTGCTCACGTTCACCCAGAGTCTTTTTACGGCCACGCCGCTGTCGTAATTTTTGTTCCACCGGAATTCTTGTAGTCGTGGTTACACTCTTGAAATGCTCATGCGTGAAAATCCCAACTTTGCTTCTTCCTCCGACCCATCTCACGGGCTCCGACTATTAAACCGTGCTGAAAATGGCAAAATCGTGATAACTTGCTGTTCTCACTGAGGAAACAGCTCTAGAAGTTTCCATAGATGTCTGTCACTGTATATACACATCGCTTATATAAAACAAGATGGATAATAATAATAATACATTCAATTTATATAGCGCCTTTCAAGATACCCAAGGACGCTTTACATCAGGACACATACAATACATTAAGTTAGAGAAAGTAAAGTTAAATGAAGAGATGAGTTTTTAAATAGGGATTTGAATTGTGAAAATGAAGAGGTAGAGCGAACAGAAAGTGGGAGAGAGTTCCACAGAGTCGGGGCAGCAACACTGAATGATCTGCCACCCAAGGAGGCCAGCCTAAACCTAGGTATGACCAGTAGGCCAGTACCAGAGGACCCGAGTAATTACAGGGGCATGTAGGGAGTCAACAGGAGGGAAAGAGAGACCAAGGCAAATCCATGCAGGGCTTTAAAAGTGTGGAGCAGTATTTTATATTGGATGCGTAGATAGATGGATAGATACTTGCATTACAGTGTCTTATTTGGTTCAGCATAGACTGTAATGAGAACTCGAGCCCCAAACATCAATGTTAATTAATGGTATGGGCCACTTAAATCATTTTATGATTCAAGCTCCTTCCAGCCGTGAATATGGGAATTATATTGTACTATTTACAGTTTCAGGTAATATCTAAATCTTCTACCCTGACAGCATTTTGTTTTGAAGGGGGTCCAAGTATTAATTAGAGGGTAGGAGGTATTAGACTCCCCCCAAACCCTGCCTTAAATCAAACCTTTTGCATTTCAAATGATTATGTATATTATATTATGATGATGGTAAAATATTCCAGTGCTGTTATAATAATGTTTGTTTTGCTCTGCCCGTCTGTGTTGGCTGCATAAAACTTCCAATTCTATTAATAACTTGTTACTTTTGAAACCTTTAGCGTTCTTACTATGGGCTGTCAGTCAGTCTACGCATTGGCATGGCAACCGTCCATCCTCTTTAACCCGTCGTGGCTCCTTCTGGGATCCGTTTCTGTTGAAAGAAGAAATGAAACAAAATATTTCCCGACATTGTGTCTGAAAGGTCAGCTACTTGATATAAAATTAAATAGTTATATAAAAGTAATATCACTCTGGCAATCGTGCTGCTGTACAGAATATCAGAGGCTATAATAACTGTCAGAGCCAGGCGGCTTGCTTAAATACCACAACAATTTGCCAGGGCTAATAATTCTTGTGTACTCACAAATGTAGCACGTTGCTGTAGAAGAAGGCGGGTAAGAAATGAGGCTGTAAACGTATGTTAATTGGCTTTGATGGGAAGCGCCAGACACGCTACATTGAAACAATCACAATCTGCGAGGCTTCTGGAGTGTTTTCAAGTTCAATGCTATTATAGCAAAATGTTCATTTTAAGTATAAAAAAAAAACAAAAAAAAACACTTGTGGCACTTGAAGATAGATATGGAAGAAATGATTAGAAAATCTCTCAGAGCTGAGGGTGTTGGACAACCTTTGCTTCAGAATCCGTATCCAGGCAAGCCATTGTATAAAGCAACCCCAAGAAATGGTGTTGGGTTTGGAAATATTGTCTTTCAAATATTTTGTGACATTCCAGTAGAAATGGTGCAAGATTTGGGATCAGAATATGTATTCATAAGTGTTGCATCTTTTACTAATGCCTGATCACTAGGGTATGTCAGTACCGAGAGCAACACATTACTCACCAGAGCACTTTTTCAGACAAAAGGCATAATGAAGGCTGCTGGGTTTTACATGTGTAAGCAACGTGTATAAAGGAGTAGACTATACTATAGACTATACAGTTTCATACAATGAAACTGAAACACCTGTCATTTTAGTGTGGGAGGTTTCATGGCTAAACTGGACCAGCCTGGTGGCCAAACTTCATTAATTGCACATTGCACCAGTAAGAGCAGAGTGTGAAGGTTCAATTAGAGGGTAAGAGCACAG
>JAOTRJ010000001.1:6798178-6808549 GCA_028564905.1 Leptodoras praelongus | reverse complement strand
CTCTCTCTCACTCACTCACTCACTCACTCACTCACTCACTCACTCACTCACTCACTCACTCACTCACTCACTCACTCTGTCTGTCTGTCTGTCTCTCTCTCTCTCACACACACACACACACACACACACACAGAGCCATGTCATTCTATACTTGTAAAGACCTTCCCTTGATATAACTATTAATGTTGTCCCTAACCCAAACCCCAACCTCAATCATAAGGCAACTTTTTGGTTCTTTTTTTTTTGTTAAAATACAAAAAGCACTTTCTTTATAGGGACAAACAAAATTTCCCCACAAGGTTCAAAATATCAGATATTCCACATGAAAGAAAGAAAGAAAGAAAGAGGGAGGTGGGGATGGAGGAAAGAAAGACAGAGGGAGGGAAAGAGAGAGAAAGAAGAAAAGAAAGAAAGAGCCAGATGTCCTCACAAGGCCAAATCTTGAATGCGCGTGCACACACACACACACACACACACACACACACACTCCCCTGCTGTTAGATTTGAATAATGTCTCCAGTTTGCCGCCTCTGCTCTGGGCCCGGCCTCCCACTCTATTAGGTATAATGTGATATGGATTTGAGCGAGTGTAGGATAACGCCTGTGTGCTGCAGGGCCTTGTTTTCAGAAGAGGTGATACATTTCAATAAACCCATATGTCGTCAAGTGTTTCCAGTACTTCTGCGTTCGCTTCAGACCCCTCCCCGTCCCCCAACGAGCTTGAAGTTTGTTTTTTTCTTCTTTGTTTAATAGGCCACTTCTCAGTTGCTCATTTGTACTTCAGCTACGAGGCCGTTAGTCTGTTTGAACTATTTAACAAAACTCTGGATATTCCTCGTGTGAATAATTCAGGAATTAAATAGAGCGGCCCAACAGGAGTAAATATTCACAAGACTTATGCAAGATTATTTCATCTCTGCAAATCCTTGCTTCAGTCTTTTCAAATGTGGCGTGATCATGATTTATTCACCTTTTAATCTTATCTCACGACTCCCTTAATATCTCAGGTGAACGCGTGCACGCCAGCATAAATCCGAGAACGTCTGCGAGCCATGTTGGCTCAGGTTTTAATCATTTTCAGTAATAAAATCTAGTATACATTCTCACTTCAGATGAGTTTACAGAGCCTTGCTCTGCCAATATAGCATCTGCATAAAGAATGTCTTCCTGCTTCCAAGGATGTAATCGGCATCTTTGCAAGATTTATGTACCACTGAGAACTGCCCATTAAGAAAAATACTAAAGTTTTTTTTTTTTTTAAGTGTGTTTTGAAGTCATATCTGTAAAGATCTGGCAAGGTGCGAAGCCAGGTTTGTGAGAATTCCTCAGTAAACACTAACCATCCGAGGCATCCGTCCAAAGTCGGCTGTACGACAGTTGGAGGGAAATTTGGAGCATTCAGACTTTGGAGCACGTTATGTTCGGAGAAATGCTTTCCAATTAACCTTCACCTTCAGCAGATTTTTTAACAGCCTGCACTCAGTAGGGCGGAGAGGCACCAAAGGGGACAGACATGCACATATCAATCCATTCTCATACTAGTTAATGGAAGGCACTAATCAAGCCGAATCATTCCAATAAACGAGTCATGTGTCAGTGTGTAAGACTGAGGACTTATTATTATTTATAACCACGTGCGCTATGTCGACATCTTAAAGAACAGATGGTGTGTATATCTATATTGTCTCTATTTCGCATCCTTTGTTGCATTGCATCTTTTTAGAGCTGACGGCTAAATAATTGGGTGCTCAGTTCTTTTCTTAACATGCTTTCACACTTGCAAATCCATACCTTTTCTGTATATGATAAATCAGTGCACCACCAAACCCATCTCCATGGGTGTGTATACAGTAGAACCCTGAGACTGGATTTTTACATTGAATATACAGGTTTAAAAAAGCTTTTGTTTTAAGAAATGCCATGGGGTTCTGCCTGGAATCTCTACTAAGTACTGTACAGAGCCTACAACAGTGTGTGTGCATTTAGGAAGCTGGATACCCTTAACCAGCCAAGAAACAAAGAGTCATTTTGTAAGAGAATCCAAAGACTTTAGGTGGATATTAGTTGATATTTTTGGAAATTATGGAAGACTAGTAATAGAAGAAAGACTAGGTTTTCCATGTTTCATTCATCATGCATTTATTTGTATTCAATAAATGTTTGAACGCTTTCCTGAGAGCGCTGGGTACGAAACAGGGACACCCGAATCGCCTGAATCCATATCAGGGCAAAATTCACACATTACAACCCATCAAAAATAATGGAATCACCACCACCACGAACACCAACAATTATGAGGATGTTCAACTAGCTTTTTTTTTTACATCATTGTGAATATACAACTCTCAGATATTGCACAAAACAAATTTAGTTAAATAGCTTAACATTCTGGATTTATATATATATTATATATATATATATATAAAAAAAAAAATTTTTTTTTTAAACAAAAACGGTCACAAGTGTAAGTTCATCTGCAGTTAAGAGAGAGTGCTTACAGAGCTTGGAGACGAGACACTGGATTTGGCTAATTGAAAGGAAATTTGGCTCCGACACACAGAGTTGTCAATTGAAACAATAGAAAAGTATTACAAAGGATTAAAACTTTTTCATAAAGGAAATCCAACATGGAGTGAGGCAAAAAAGATGTTGGTCATCGCAGTCAGCAATGTCAAAACTTTGGTCTTATAAACCAAATGGAAAAGGTTATAAAAGGAAAGCATACAGGTAGACCAAGGAAAGCACCAGGAATAAAAACTCAAGCAATATGCCTTGAAAACAAATGAAAAACAAATGGGCAGGAAAAAGGAGTCAGTGTTTTTGATAGAACTGTAAGAAATCGGCTAATGAAATGGAATTTCCATGTAGAAAAGCCAAATGAAAACCAGTACAAACACCTGCACAAAGGATGAAAACAAGGTGGAGGGATGAATAACGAATCCGTATTGGCAAAAGGAGATGATGCTCTAGAGCTTTTGTATGGTGGTGTTCAAATATAATATATAAAGTTGATGGCCTAAAGAAAACAATCCGGTTTCTCCAATCATGTAAGATATGGGGTCTCAGGTCAGGTAAAGGACCAGGGAAGATGGTAATGATTACCTCAGCAGTCAGTGATGGTGAAAAAGTTACAATTATTTGATCAATTAATTAAAAGTTTCATGAAGCCAGAATGTTCAGCTATTGAAACAAAATTTTGTGACAAATCTTTGTGATTTATGTATTTGCTATGAAGTACAAAATGTTGACCAGCCTCCAAGTGTGGTGATTCCATATTTTTTTCCAGGGGTTGCCAGGTAAGACATATTAATGTATCCTTAAATACACATTACTGTGCAAAAGTTTTAGGCAAAAGTTTGTGGAAAGAATGTTGTAAACTAAGAATGCTTTCTAACATTAAAATAATTGTTTATTTTTTATCAATTTACAAAATCCAATGTGAGTGGACAAAGGAAAAAAAATCTAAATCCAATCAATATTTGGTCAGCCAAGGATGCTTAATGCAGCAGATGGCAAACACATCGAGCTTATTGCCCTTCAAAATCGTAAGATGTCCAGCAGCACCATCGGCTCAGAACTGGCAGAAACCAGTGGGAACCAGGTACACCCATCTACTGTCCGGAGAAGTCTGGCCAGAAGAGGTTAGCCATACCTCCGAAATGGAAACAAGGACAAGTGACTCAACTATACACAAAAACACAGTAATTGGGGTGCAGATAAATGAGTGAGTTTATATATATATATATATATTTGGCTGTAGCAGAAGGCAGTTGTCCACCGAAGGGCTGGATAGCGGTGCAATAATGAGTGTGTGCAGGCAACAGTGAAGCAAGCATGGTGGAGGTTCCTTGCAGGTTTGGGTCTGCATTTCTGCAAATGGAGTTGGAGATTTGGTCAGGATTATTGGTGTCCTCAATGCTGAGAAATACAGGCAAATACTTATCCATCATGCAGTACCACCAGCGAGGCGTATGATTGGCCCCGAATTTATTCTGCAGCACGACAACCATCCCAAACACACAGCCAATGTCATTGATATGATATGTAATCATAATATGTCATTATCTTCAGAATCAAGAACAAGAAGAAGTCCTTGAAGTGATGGTATGACCCCACAGAGCCCTGATCTCAACTTCAAGTCTGTCTGGGGTTACATGAAAAGACAGAAGGATTTGAGGAAGGCTGCATCCACAGAAGAGCTGTGGTTAGTTCTCCAAGATGTTTGGAACAACCTACCAGCCGAGTTCCTTCAAACGCTGTGTGCAAGTGTACCTAGAAGACTTGATGCTGTTTTGAAGGCAAAGGGTGCTCACACCAAATATTGATGTGATTTAGATTTCTCTTCTGGTCATTCACTGCATTGAAAGCATTCTTACTTTACAGCATTTTTCCACACCTGCCTAAAAACCTTTGCCACAGTACTGTGTATAGAACCCCATAACTGATTGTTGACCTAAAGGGTTCCAAGAAGAACCCATTTTGTAAGCTGAGAAGCCTTAAACAATAACAAACCCTTATAGAAACCTTTTTTCTGCTATTATTGGTGGTTTTTGTTTTCCATTATTCATTCTCTTCTTATACAGTTTGTGCACAAAGGAAGCAGTATAGGGTGTACATATAGGGAACCCAACAACAGTGTTTCACCATGTGAGAAAATGTACCATAAATCTTAAATATCCATGGGGGAAAAAAACCACCTCTGAGAAACCAGTCCATGCATTAAAGTTAAGTCAACTTCTGAACTTGTTTGACTTTCCGTCCAATGAGACCAAAAATTCCTTGGAGTTCCTAATCAACTGCACTACACTGAATATAGTCGTAACATATGCACTTCGCTTGACCTTTCATGCTCTACACATTCTACGCCTCTTTGCTTTAAGCGCACACTTACGCTATACACTAATCTCCAATCTTGATTGCACAAGTCTCTACAAAAAGAATTATTGCTTCCCCGTTTCGCATCCCACTCAGCACTTAAGCTGGACTGAATCCCTGCTTCAGGTTAATAACCAAGTGGCCCTGACCTCACTGCGCCAGAGTAAAGAGCAAGGAAGCGTGGGAAATGTAGTTTCAGATCAGAGTAGCGGCTAAACGAATTGTGCGAGGCATTTCTATAGCACAAAGCCTGCCGTAGTCATTAGAGAAGACGTTATGACTTTCCGGCCTGCCCTGCAAGTCTAAACGATAATGAAAGTTTTAAAGGTCTCGCTCAAGCCATTTCATCAACTAACTGACTCTGAGGAATGATTTCATTAGTGCGAAATATGGAGAGTTCTTGAGAGTCGGGTCAAAGGAACTCCTGTGAATCAATGAAGCATCTGTGAGTGGCAGCAAGTTCAGTAATGGCCTTCAAACTAATGAAATGTCCATTTAGTTACTCATACGATTATATGGGAGATCAATGGTAATATCTACACAGTATATATCAGCTATGTCCAGCATGAAAAGAGAGACTTTATCTTGACAGACTGGTGACTAGAGGTGCTTCATTACTGAAGGGGATAGGCTAATGAAATGGGGAGGACAATTACTGGTAGAACATTTATGCTTCCCCAAAAAAAACAGGCCAGATACATTGGTCTTCCTCTCACCATTAAATGTGCTGGCAGTATATTTTCTCAAAGCACAATTTTCCCTTTTATTTTATTTTTGGAGCATTGTAGAAGATAATATGCACCTGCTTCCTGTATCATTCATTCTTTCATTTTTCCAAATGAAACCAATAAACAACAAAAACATTTTTATTCAATACTAAAACCAAAATGAAAAAAAGGATAACATTTTTTCCAATTTCGTGCTTAAATCAATTAGGAAAAAAACGGATAACAAGCACTCGCGCTCCATTTTGTTTTTAAGTGGCTTGACCCCATCATTTTTTGTTTCATTTTGAAAAAAAAAAAAAAGACTGAATAAATGATGCATGGAAGCAGGATCAGACGTGGTAGGCGATTTCACAGTGTGCTCTGCGTCTCCGTGAGTGGTGGGGTTCGTTAGCACTAATGGCACATTAAATAAAATTCAGAAGGAAATCAAGGCCCCGGTGTCTCTAAGGCCAGTGACATTTTTTTTTTATTTTGTGATTTGTGATCTAATTTTCATGCTGTGGGCCGTCACCAAGGGCACCAGTGGGTGACAGCCTTCTCCATTTACTAAATCATTAAGAAAACACTGGAAGATAGTGAAGCCTAAGTTAAGCCACTACCTTGAACCCTATCCTTGAGCCACTATCCTTCTTTTAATCTGCTTAATTGTTTGTCATGTTGTGTAAAAGTCTTTGCAAAAACAAGTGGAAAATTAGCATTGCAGTAACTTAGATGATGTTTCCTTAGATGAGTTTCTCAGAAACCAGTGATAAGGTGCCAATGGAAAAGGATAAAATGAACACTGTTGGATGAATTAATGATTTAACCCCAATAAATGAGTTATGTCAGTGTTCCCAGGATGGGTTCCACAGCTCCTGCAACCCTTGCTAGGATAAAGTGTTTACTATAGAAGAGTGAATGAATTATCACAGCTCAGTGAAGTCAGACAGGGAATGAACGATACCCAAAGAGCAATCCAGAAACGGTATCAAGGAACAAGGAATGGTTATAGGAACAACACAGAATAATAGCATGTAAAAATTACTTAACGCAGAATAATTGGCAAGTGGAATTCAAAGTGGAATGCACAACTTTATATATAGAGTACCTGAACCTGGAAGTAATGTTGGTGAGGGAGCTAGGATAGTACCCAGGAGACGGGGAGGAGCCTTTTCAGGGCAAAGTTCACACTCGTTGACTACAGCTATAACCCCTGGCAAAAATAATAGAATCAACACACTTTGGTGATGTTCACATAGCTTTTTTTTTAATATCATTGCAACAACTTGCAGATATTTCACAAAACAAACTTTGTTAAATAGTATAACTTTGATTTGTGAGATATACATCAAACCAATGGAATCAAATTATGTATATTAATGGCAGAAAAAATTGGATTGCACTCAAACTTGAGGGGAGAAAAATTATGGAATCATGTAATTTGTAATTTTGTCATTTCTAAAATATTGTTACAGGTCTAAAAGTGCAAATTAGTTAACACTTAGCTTAAAAACAAGCTTCTTAATTGATAATTGAAACAATGGAAAGGATTAAAAAAATCCAACATGAAGCGAGGCAAATGATGTTGGTAATCCCAGTCAGGCGTGTCTAAAATTTGGTGCGACTATAAACAAAATGGGAAGGATATAAAAGGAAAGCATACGGGTAGACCAAGGAAGAAAAAAATCCCACCATACTGCAACCCTTAACCCTCAACTGTTCAGTTGTGTAAATGAGATAACTGTAACGGATAAGGCGTCTGCCAAATGGCATGAATGTAAATGAAAGGAAAACGTAAAGCAATACACTTTGCAAACGAATGAAAAACAAATGGAGGAGCTGCTGTGACGGTTCATTTTGGCAGCTGAGTCTATCTTTTTTATTTTTGCAAAACACGGCTACCCTGAGCAATGGAGGAAAGAAAATGCGCAGCGTGTTCATAATGAGTCCAAATTATGGGTATGACGGAGACTCTTGATTAAGCAAATAGTGAGAGTGTTGCAGACGAAAGAAAGAACATTACATCACGTGCAAAGCAGGCAAAGGAAACGATATCTAAACGTCGTGCTGTTTGTTCTCGGTTACACGGTGAATAGTAAAGCCAAATTGAAACTTGCAACACACATAATTGTGCGTCGAACACGCTAATTAAAGGTGGTGACCGTAATGAAGGGAACCGTAATGAATTTTCACCTGCGTTATGGGAAACGGTACCATATCAGAACCATTTTCATCTTACTTTCCGTCAAGGAAACGAACACGGGTCAATATACAGTGCATGCACATACCCTGTTTGACAAAAGCACAATATTTGTCCCATTCCCAAAGCTGGAGTTAAGAGGTTTTTAAAGCAAAGTGTCACCACGTTTGATGAATGTACCCGTGCACTCACAAAAGGCTGAATAAATCGGATGAAAATATAGCTCAGGATAGACAAATCAAGATGGCATAGCTCCTGCTGTCTATTCGTTATGAAAAACATGGCCAGGACAAATAGAACTGCCCTACAAAGACGCAATTTCTTACAGCAGCTAAACTTTTTAAATGATGCTTTAACTTTGAAGACTTTCAAAGTCCGATGGTAGATGAGAAAGAAAGAGCTGGTGTGCCTTTTCCTCACCTCAGAACCTGGCTATTTGGCTATTTATCACATTTCTTCCTAAGGTTGCAGATCATCAGGATGTCTAAATTGGATTCTAATAGACTGCAAGACTGTGGTGTTGGAGCAGCTCTAGACCAACGTTACCAACGAGTGACTGAAATCTTGGTTCATTCACACTTCCTGACAATGAACTGGAGAAGACTTTTTTTTATTTTTATTTTTAGTTTTTTTCAAACCTCCCACAGCTTATGCTTGCCAAACTCCATGTGAAACATTTGGCATTCAGTAAGAGCATTTAGACTTATGTGAGTTATGGTTAGAAATTAGAGGGGCCACATCTTCCCTAACGATGTAGTTTCTCTAACAGCAGGCGATGATTAAAGAAAAAGTCTACACTAGACTTGCAAAGAATCGCAATTCAGAAAGGCGAAAGAGAAGAAGGGGATGTTATTTTCCGAGCCTGTCAGGGGTTATTTATGCATTGTTGAGACGCTCATTAAAACGTTAGGCCACAATTAAGAAAGCGAGCATAAATCTATCTGCAAGCGGATGTTAATTAGTTTCCTTGGTGATCACTCCTGGAGTTATCTTATCCTGCAATATTGTGATTATGTACCAATTTGCATATTTCCGCTCCGGAAACGCCATACGGTTTTTCACTGTCATGAGAAAAGTGATAGGAGGTTGTTCTGTCTCAAATTGCAAATTCTATTTCAGTTGCGTAAATTTGATGTGAAAAGCGAAATGTTTTACGAGCATCTCGGCCATTATTAAGCAGAATTCACTATCTGTGTAATTGTCTATTTGTCGCTTCCTGAGCTGATTTAAAAAAAATAAATTAATATATAAAAATATGACAATTCCTAAAGCTGGACAGCTTCCCAAGAGCATCAGAAGTAGAATGGCTCGGCAAAAGATTCTATTAATTTTCTCACTGTATTGCTGAGTAATTTGATTAGAGTTTATTCAAGATGAATTTTAGACGTCCGTAAAAGTTATTCACCTAGTAGTTTAGAAAGGAGACTCTTGTTTCAGTGCTTTGTCACAGACAGAGGTGAAGCTGTAACTTTCACTTCAACATGGGAAAGTCCTCAGGGAGCTTAACCGGTGGCTGTTTCCTAGTAACATGGCAAGGATACCATGGCATTTTTTTTTTTGGTCTTATTTTCAAGAAATAAAAGAGACTGGTGAGAGTATGACCTTTTAGAGCTACTATAAAGTTATAGTATAAGTGCAATACAGCTCTTCAGGATGTGCTGTGACTGGAAAACCATTAACTTGGGTAGTGGTTTTATGACCACTGCTAGCGCTGGTGGACATATAGTTTTTGTCAAAGTTGTTTTTCTGCTTTTTCTTCTATTTTTTTCACCAGTTTGGTTGATGATATCATATATGCGGACTTCACCAATCCATGTGACGCTTGGTATGGTTGTAGCTCCACACGTCTGGTACAGAATATTAGGTTTATGTAGTTAGGTGTGCTTTGCCCTTCATGCCAGAGCCCCCTGAATGGGGTAGACTCAAAGGGCTGTTTGGGCATTAGCTCATATAGTTTTGACAAAAATTATAATCTTTTAATTGGAAGTTAGATACTGGGAGGAGCGATAGATGGATGGATAGATGGATAGATGGACACAGATGAGAGAAAGACAGACAGAGAGAGAGAGATAGATAGATGGATAGATACAGACAGACAGACACAGCTAGACTGAGACAGAAGGACAGATAGATAGGTAGATGGATTTAACTTTACTGTCATTGAGTTCTGAAATGAAAAGGCAATGAAATGCAGCAGGTCTCATTACTGTAGCACATTATGAGAGGTAGATGGGTAGATAGATGGATAGACAGACAGAAAGAGGTAGATAGATGGATAGACACAGACATAGAGGTAGATAGATGGATAGACACGGACAGAAAGAGGTAGATGGATGGATAGACACGGACAGAAAGAGGTAGATGGATGGATAGACACGGACAGAAAGAGGTAGATAGATGGATAGACACAGACAGAAAGAGGTAGATAGATGGATAGACACAGACAAAGAGGTAGATGGGTAGATGGATGGATAGACACGGACAGAAAGAGGTAGATAGATGGATAGACACGGACAGAAAGAGGTAGATAGATGGATAGAGACAGAAAGAGGTAGATAGATGGATAGACACAGACAGAAAGAGGTAGAT
>JAOTRJ010000001.1:6523494-6534748 GCA_028564905.1 Leptodoras praelongus | reverse complement strand
TCGTTCCCTCACTCACTCGTTCCTTCCCTGACTCGTTCCTTCCCTGACTCGTTCCCTCACTCACTCGTTCCTTCCCTGACTCGTTCCTTCCCTGACTCGTTCCTTCCCTGACTCGTTCCTTCCCTGACTTGTTCCCTCACTCACTCGTTCCCTCACTCACTCGTTCCTTCCCTGACTCGTTCCTTCCCTGACTCGTTCCCTCACTCACTCGTTCCTTCCCTGACTCGTTCCTTCCCTGACTCGTTCCTTCCCTGACTCGTTCCTTCCCTGACTTGTTCCCTCACTCACTCGTTCCCTCACTCACTCGTTCCTTCCCTGACTCGTTCCTTCCCTGACTCGTTCCCTCACTCACTCGTTCCTTCCCTCGTTCCTTCCCTCACTCACTCCCTTATTCACTCACTTACCCACAATTTACCCGCTTATGCATTTACTTATTCACTCACTCACTCACTCACTCACGTTCCTACTTACTAACTTGCTGTTTTTGCTCCACAGGTGATCAGTATGCTTTGAAAATGCGCCTGGTTGATCACGTGTACGACGATCAGGTTATCGACCAACTTACCGTCAAATTGATCCTCCCCGAGGGAGCAAGGTATCAGACCATTGTATTTCAGATCAGAAACCCTCTACATTGTTATCTCTTGAACTACCTATTACCTGTGGACGTGTTTAGGAATAAAAGTAAAAGAGAATAATAATCTGTTTTAATCATAAACTTGCTTTTAGGGAGTTTAGGGAGTACTGTAACTATAGTATTATAGTGTACTGTAACGTGAATGAGATGTAACCGTGTAATCTGCTCCTTTCATCAGGAACGTGCATTTGGAGACTCCGTACCCCATCGATCGCAGCCCTGACCAGCTGCACTACACCTACCTGGACACTTTCGGCAGGCCGGTTCTGGTGGCCACTAAGAAGAACCTGGTGGAGCAGCACATTCAGGACATGGTGGTAAGACTCGCTGTATACGTTCAAGGAGACGCATTACTGAACTTGTAGAAACAGGATACAGTGGGGCTGAAAGGCGTTTAATTGCCAGTAGTTATTTTTATACATCAGTGTGTTTAGTCAGAGGGTGTTGATTCGTTTTCTGTAACCACTAGCTGCACAGGATTGAGGTTTATATGTCCTTCCAGGTTCACTACACCTTCAATAAGATCCTGATGCTGCAGGAGCCGTTGCTGGTGGTCGGCGCGTTCTACATCTTGTTCTTCACGGTCATCGTTTACGTTCGTCTGGACTTCTCCATCACCAAGGTGTGGAGGCTTCTACAAAGCTCTTCTCCAAAAATGATCTTGTAGTGTGGTCTTTGATATACAGTATGTATTTCTGTAAATATACTGGTTTATCTGTCTGTCTCCATCACTCTGGTTTATGGTATCCCGGCTTTAGGACCCTGCAGCTGAGGTGAGGATGAAGGTGGCCTCCATCACGGAGCAGGTCCTGACTCTGGTCAATAAGAGGCTTGGTCTGTACAGACACACGGACGAAGTGGTGAACCGCTACAAGCAGTCGCGCGACACCGGTGCCCTCAACGCCGGCCGGAAGAACTTAGAGGCTGAGCACCGAACCCTCACTAACGACATCGCGGGCCTGCAGGCTCGCCTTAAAGCTGAAGGATCTGACCTCACCGAGAAGGTGCGAGTCACAGCAATGTTGTATTTATTTTTTTAAAGACCAAAACTTTCTTCATCATCATCAACTTTGATTAGCAATAAGTCATAAAGATTTATATTAGTCATTAAAGTCATATAATACAGGAAGTAAGTTTGCTAACCGTTTTCTGGTCAGGTGGGAGAGATCCAGAAGCTGGACGGCCAGGTGAAGGACTTGGTGTTGCAGTTCTGTCAGGAGTCGGAGCGCCTGGTAACCGGGAAGGTGAAGAAGGAGGCGTACATTGCTTCAGAGAAAGCGCTGAGCAGCAAGAGACAGGAGCTGATATCGCGCATCGACGGCCTCCTCGACACTCTCTAAAGCACACAACACACACACACACACACACACACACACACACACACACACACACACACACACAGTGCCGTCACACACTGAAATGCACCCCAACCCTCTCGTCCACATTTTATAAATCATGTGCATCTACACACGAGCACGATCGGCCACCTTAAAGTGTGTGTGGTGCCTTTTCCATCCTGTAGGCTGCGTGAGAGGGGTGTGTACATACACCTTTATTCATCCCTTCATCAAAATCTCCTCCTGTTTGTTTCTGATCACCAGGGAAACGCCTCAAGGCGTGGCTTTTGTATGCAGTTTTGTCTATTTCTTGTGTTTTTCATCCGAGCGGCGGGTTTATGGGTTTCAGTTTCGCCTTCACCACCTGCTCCAGCGTTTCTTTCCTTCTGCGTTCCTTGGCACTTAATTATAATCGATTTTCTTTGCTCTGTCCTAAAACAAATGCAAAAATATGCTCCGAAGCTCTGAAAACGAAAGACGGCATGTCGTTGAAACATTTCTCCCCCGTATTTTGTTGGCTTTTCTCTTAGATTTTTATTATTTTTTTTGTAATTTTCCATTTTTGTAAATGATGTGCTTTCATACCATGAGTTTACCGGACGCTGGGGGAAGGAAGAAGGAAATGCAGTTTAAGTTCCTTAAGTGTCAGAATCTGAGAAGTGACAATAAACACGTTGTTATGAATTAGTCTGATGAACTCCTTTTTTTTAGATGAACAGATGTTAAGTCAGGAATAAAACATCTGGGTGGCATGCTGTTCCAGGAGAATGAGCAGTGATGGATGTCGTGTTTACTCTTGTGGTTCTGGAGACTCCTTCCAAACATTGTGTGAACATGGGAGTGTTTCTACACTAACGGCTAGTTCCTGTTCACCTGTATGGCAGAAGCTGAAGAAAGACAAACTTTATATATACGTTACATATTACTTTATTTATATATATATATATGAAATGTGTTCAACCTGGGGTTAGATAAATACAGACTGTTTTTAATCAAGATAGATAGATAGATTTTTAAGATTTAGATCTATTTTTAATCAATTTAGATAGATAGATGGAAACATGGATGGATGGAAATGGATAGATAGAGACTTCTGTTTTTAATCAATTTAGATAGATAGATAGATGGAAACAAATAGATGGATGGATGGATGGATGGAAACAAAGATGGATGAATAGATAGATTGATAGACAGATAGAGACTTTTTAAAATCAATTTAGATAGATAGATAGATAGATGGAAACAAATAGATGGATGGATGGATGGATGGAAACAAAGATGGATGAATAGATAGATTGATAGACAGATAGAGACTTTTTAAAATCAATTTAGATAGATGGAAACAGATGGATGGATGGAAACAGATAGATAGATAGATACTTCCATTTTTAATCAGTTTAGATAGATAGATGGAAACAAATAGGTGGATGGAAACAGATGGATGAATAGATAGATCGATAGATAGATAAAGACTTTTTTAAATCAATTTAGATAGATAGATGGAAACAGATAGATAGATACTTCCATTTTTAATCAATTTAGATAGATAGATAGATAGATAGATAGATAGAAACAAATGGATGGATGGAAACAGATAGATAGATAGATAAAGACCTATTTTTGTCATCAATTTGGATAGATAGATAGATAGATAGATTGTTCTGTTTTTTATCAAGATAGATAGATAGATAGATAGATAAAGACCTATTTTTGTCATCAATTTGGATAGATAGATAGATAGACAGACAGATAGATAGATAGATCTGTTTGTAATCAAGATAGATAGATAGATAGATAGATAGATAGATAGATAGATAGATAGATAAAGACCTATTTTTGTCATCAATTTGGATAGATAGATAGACAGACAGATAGATAGATCTGTTTTTAATCAAGATAGATAGATAGATAGATAGATAGATAGATAGATAGATAGATTGTTCTGTTTTTAATCAAGATATATAGATAGATAGATAGATAGATAGATAGATAGACAGACAGATAGATAGATAGTTCTGTTTTTAATCAAGATAGATAGATAGATAGATAGATAGATAGATAGATAGATTGTTCTGTTTTTAATCAAGATAGATAGATAGATAGATAGACAGATAGATAGATCTGTTTTTAATCAAGATAGATAGATAGATAGATAGATAGATAGATAGATTGTTCTGTTTTTAATCAAGATAGATAGATAGATAGATAGATAGATAGATAGACTTGTTGAGCTTGTCTGGTGGTCTGTGTTGTAGAGATTGGGTTTCCGTTCAGCACTTCTCTGTAAGATGATCTGACTGCAGTGGTTTTGGTGTTAATGCTCAGTTTTCCAACATCACAATAGTCCCTGATTTCTGAGATGAATTCCGCGACCTTTCTAAATAAGGTTACATCGCAAATGTAAAGATCTCCTTTATATTAGGGTTTGCTGACTGTTAACAGACTTTACTGAGCTGAGTCTCGTACATGACATTGCGGATCACCACCACAGGGTGGCGCCAACGTGCTACATCAACGTCCCTGAACTGATGGCTCAGATTCACTGACAGAAAGGTCTCATAAAATTATAAACAAACGTAACCTGCAACTTTACCCTGCTCTAAACATTTCTACAGTGTCCATTGTCTTTCAAGCAGTAGGAAGACGCGGTTTAATCTAAACTATATATTACATTTTATGTAACTAATGTGAGAAAAGAAATCCTGAGTTCTGTCTGGAAAAACAATCCCTACTATTTGTGTTATAGTGATAACCATCAGCGCTGTTAAATCAGTCAAGAGCTGTGTTTAATCCCAGTGCAGCCAATTCACCTTTAGGTAATAAAGAGCCTGATTTCCCTGATTTCTGCCACTTTGCCTTCCACATGCATGTGGGATGGTAATTCCTTGCTGTGTTTGTCTCTGTGTCTACAGTTACACTTCCAGCTAAGTCCAAAAAGCAGGTCTAATGAAGACAGGGGCCAGTCTGAGGTCATCATGTCCCTCAAGAGGTCACGCAAATGAAGTCATTTCCTGGGCCAGAATAACAAGATCCCCTCTCGGCTCTGTTATTAACACGAATGTATTGTATACGTGCCCGTACAATAATCATTCTGCGACATACAGAGTGGAGGGAAAGCGAGCTCTGATGCCTTGGGATGGAGAAAACACACAATAGTATGGAGGGTGGGTTTTTTCTTTTCACGCCGACGGGTGGGAAAGTGTCTAAACCCTTCCTTTTCACACATCAGCAGACGTGTTATGATTATGTCAGAATAGCTTGTTGTTAAAGTGCATGTGTAAGTGTTTTGGACTCTTTAAATGTACAAACAGTGGAAATTTGAGCGAAAGAAAGGCACAGATGCCGAGTTTGAAGTGCCACATGTATTCAAATTCTCCAAACCACACACAGTGTGTCGTGTACACATTTCTCTATTTTTCCCTGCATAAGGTCATGCTTAGGATGTAATGTTTCTGTGGACTTATTAGAATGAGAGCAGACATCAGACCCAAGCGATTTACGCGTGAGTTAATGACACAATCCAGTGAGAGAGCTGAGAGAGAAAGGTGAGGGCCTTGCTTTAGGGTTCAGCTGAATTTGGGATTTGAACACACAGCCTTCTGGTAGAGAGATACCTGAGTGTTTTAACTTCTGGAAAGGATTCTGATTGGATCCCTCTCTGAAGTAGGGTTCTGTAGAGAACCTTCAAAGGTTTCCCTACAGGTATAAACCAAAAAATATTTTCAGGGGGTTAGGTGTAAATGTGAATCTAACACCCAGAGTGAAGTTGTACTAGTTATATAGTTACATATAGTATATATAATTATTCTAGCGTAATAGACAGACACATAATAAGGTACAAAAGGTTCTTTACAGGTTCTTAAGTGTTTGGCTGCTTAAGATTTTGGTTGAATTATTTTCAAATGATGGATGGATAGAAAAGAATAGATGGATGGATGGATGGATGGATGAATGGATGGAAGGACGGATGGCTGGACAGATGGCTGGACGGATGGAAACAAACAAATAGATAGATAGATAGATAGATAGATAGATGGAAACAAATACATGGATGGATGGATGGATGGATGGATGGACGGATGAAAACAATGAAAACAAATTTATAGACAGATAGATAGATGAATAGATAGACTGTTTTGTTTTTAATGTAGATAGATAGATAGATAGATAGACAGATAGATAGATAGATAGAAATAAAAGGATGGTGAATAGACAGATGGATAGATGGATGGATGGATGGAAACAAATAGATGGATGAATAGATGGGTGGATGTATGAATAGACAAGTGGATAGATAGATATAAGATAGATAGAAACAAATAAATAGATGGTGAATAGATGGATGTATGGATGGGTGAATGGAAACAAATAGATAGATGTATGAATAGATAGATAGATAGATAGATAGATAGATAGATAGATAGATAGATAGATAGAAACAAATAGATGGATGGCTGGACTGATGGAAACAAATGGATGAATAGATAGACTGTTTTGTTTTTAATCTAGATAGATAGATAGATAGATAGATAGATAGATAGATAGATAGATAGAAATAAAAGGATGGTGAATAGATGGATGGATAGATAGATGGATGGATGGATGGATGGATGGATGAAAACAAATAGATGGATGAATAGATGGGTGGATGTATGAATAGACAAGTGGATAGATAGATATAAGATAGATAGAAACAAATAAATAGATGGTGAATAGATGGATGTATGGATGGGTGAATGGAAACAAATAGATAGATAGATAGATAGATAGATAGATAGATAGATAGATAGATAGATAGACATGCCCACTGATAAGTGTTAAGAGTGAAGTAAAACGTATACACTAAAGGTACGTGACGGTGCCTCCACCCCCACGTGAGCAGGAAAAGTGGAGTTTAATAGCTTTATTTCTGCGAGTGCACTCTCTATATTCACGTGTGTGCTAAAGATCCTGAAGTTCGTTAGTGAGGACGTCTCTCTCTCTCTCTCTCTCTCTCTCTATCGTACCACTGACTGTCACCTTTGATTCTCTTCATTTTTCTTTCTCTCTGTTTTCTTTCTATCTATCTCTCCTGCTGAGTTCTACACGGCTTGTTGTGCCAGAGCTGCGGTTGAGCTGTTGACCAAACCGGAGCTGAAATTCTGTTTAAACCGGAATCCACAAGCAGCACTGTATCCTGACGTGGTGTACTCTGAAAGCTGCCATGCACACATAGAAGTGTGTGTGTGTGAGAAGAGATGGTGGGGGTTACAGGTTAGATGAAACCATGTGGTCGTGCTCTCTCTCACACACACACACACACACACACACACACACACACACACACACACACATTCTCTTGTGTATAGGCTTGAATGACAGCCTCTGAAAATGTGAGCTCAAAGCTCCAGCAGGCTAAAAGGCAACTAAAATACAAAGCAGAGGTTTGAGCTGGCTGGTGTTAATTAGTGATAGAGAAGTTACAATAGCAAAAAAGGACCGAACACGCTGCTGATTGATTGGGCTGGCCGAGGCTCACCTGCAGGCCTTCCACACTCACACACACACACACACACCACACGCACACATGGGCACGCTCCCTGACAGCCTGCAGAGAACAGTCAGTGTCAGGGAACAATATCCTGCACTGTGCACCTCGCAACTGAGCGCGCTCATAAATCACCACGGTGACAGAGCCACCGCCCTTACTGTCCACACTCCATCTCACACACACACACACACACCCATACGGATGAACGTGCACCCATGTGCAGGCTGTCGAAGGACCTCAAACAGTAATGCTAGATGAAGGAAATGTCTTTGAGAAAATCTCCGGCTTCTTATATTCGGCTTATTTTCATATGATTATATCCTTACTTCTTGTAGTATTTTTTTATACTCCTGCTAAACAGACTGTCAGAGTGTCAGGAAGGCATCCAGTAATATCCAAACTCAATGTTTAATTTAATCCTGCCTGTTCCCATGCTTCCAGCTGGTCAATTTTCAAAGTATGTCATAATCCTGTGCTTCAGGAGAGAGAAAAAAAAAACTAGTGGACAAGGAGCAGGTTGTGTATAAAAGTTAGTGAAAGTCAGCCATCACAATACAGAGCACAATGCTGTAATACACATTTATTCCTTCCATCAACTGTCAACTGTCAAGTTTCAGTCACAGTCATTTCTGGAGCTCTTACATTTTATCCTATTATATAATACCAACATTTTACAACCAACATAATAATTTACTAATTCACATCATTTCCAATTTTCTTTAAGCTTAAAGCTATTGCATTCCCAAAACTAGATTTTGTAGAAAGGTTGCTTTGTTTAATGACTGTCTTGAAACCATCTTTTAAGGAAAATCTCCTGTGTTAATGTACCGGAGTACAGAAAAGTCCTTCTGTGTCCAGGTTAAAATGTTTAAATAAATGTTTCTTGAATATGTTCAATCGTTTTATTATGTAGAGCATCAAACTCAAATTCTGCCCAGACCAAATTCAGCATTTTGTAAGGGCCATGATCTTCTAAGGCTATTAAATGTTTAACATTAACATTATCTCTTCTATTTATTAGTACGAATACTTGAAAGTAGAATAAAGCTAATAAAACCCATTCGGCAATAATAATAATGTAGTAAACTGATGCTATGGGTCAGGTGTGAATTCTACAAAGTGTGCTAGGGGTTGTTTCAGTATTCAATTTTGCAGGTTCATCCGGCTTTGGGTTTGACACCTGTGGATTATGGGTAGCGATTGAAATGTGAACTTGTGAACTAAAACACTGGCAGTACAGCAACTATCAGAGTCTGTGAATAAAATTAGCTTAATGTAAACCTAATAGATTTAATAAACAGAAAGAATGTTGCAGGTTTTATGCCGGATGCCCTTCTGGGCAAATCCATCCCATTATGCACTGCAGCCCTAGTGGCTGAGTAGAGCAGAAGGGTTAAGGTCCTTGATCAAGAGCCCAACAGTGGAAGCCCAGCCTTGGAGTCCTTGCCTACTGAGCCACCCTTGGACACATCGGAACAATAAGTGTTTTATTTGAATAGGAGGACAAGGCTTAAATTCATAAAATAATCTGTACAGGGGGAATCCATAGGATTTATTGTACAGTTAAAGGCCTTCCGAACCCCAGAACTAAGACTCCAGACTTTCACCTGGATCAAGCAGATACAATCCTGCACAGATCTGTACGCAGGTGGACGTACAGTATGACCCCTAAATGTCCACACTCCAAACCCTGATCTGTCTTATCCTGGCTTCCCTTCCTCTCTTTTCTTCTTTGCTCTCATTTCCCCCCCTGTACACACACACACACACACATATATATATATATATATATATATATATATATATATACAGAGCCACACAGCTTTCAGTGCATTCTGTCACTTTTTTTGAGAATGTGTAATTTGGCCTTGCGCTTATGAAAAGCGAGCACGATGGTTTGGAAGTGGAGGCCGAAGGCACGACAAAGGGCTCTGTGAGCAAAGCCGGTCTCAGCCATTCCACCCTGACAAGCACTCAGAGAGAGAGAGAGAGAGAGAGAGAGAGAGAGAGATGGAAATGGAGAGGTGAGACATGAAAAAATGAGAGCGGGAGTGACAAAGGGAGCAGGAGGCCCTTTTAGTTCTGGCTGAGAGAGGGACAGAAAGAGTGAGAGGCAGAAACAGAGAAAGAATCATTGAAAGAGAAAGGTGAAAGCTTGCCACTCTCCCTCCAGCCTGAGAGAGAGAGAGAGCAAAAGAGAGGTAGAAAGGGATGAAAGGTCAGGTGGGTGTGTGTGCCATGCAGGTGGGCAGGTGTGATCAGGGCGGTAAGTGACAAGCGGACGGCAGCGTCCATGGGACACAAAGACATGGTCTGTTCCACCTTCACAGCTGCAGGGGGCGGAGATGAGCACGGCTGACAGACAGACAGCCGCTGCAGAATACAGGGTGGAGGGAGGCAGAAAGATGGAAGGAAGACTCCGGTGGAAAGACATCAAACGAAGGATTGGGTCCTGGGTGGCGAGAGACGCATTCTTTCCGAGACGGAACTCTGGAGGGGGAAGGGAGGCGAACGGAGACGGATACATATAAAGAGAGAAGTGGAACATCAATAAAATTGTGTGTGTGTGTGTGTCCACTGATGTTCTGCAGCACTATCTGTTTGAATGAGCTTGGTTCTGTTGCAGATGTGATTATCACTAGGTTCCACCTGGGCACCTCTTTTAAAAAAGGGGCTCCTGAAGGGTTCTTACTGTAGTTAAGAGTTCCTAGATGGGTTTTTAGTGGGAACCTCACTGAAAACAAAACCTTATATTGTACGTATTCTGGTTATATATACAACCTTAAAGGGTCCAGAGGCATACCAGATGAGAGTGCTAAAGACAGTGACAATTAAAAGAAAGAGTGTAGGTAAGAAAAATGGTTCTTTGGTCAAGTGTTCTGGGAACTATACTGAGAGGGGAACCTGTTGTTCCTGTTGAACACAGAACCTTTAAGGGATAAACATAAGAACACCTTATGGGTACTAAACAACCCCATACAAGTCCATAATGTATATCTACATTCAGAAAAGGGGGCTAATCAAGAGTTCAAGGAAGAAGAAGCCTGGAGCAGAGAAGCTTAAGGGCCTTGCGCAAGGCCCCAACAGTGGCAGCTTGGCAGTGCTGGGGCTTGAAACCCCGACCATCTGATCAGTACTGCATATACTTAACTGCTGAATCACCACTTGAACCAGCAAACAGTTCTAGCTCCCTAAAGGTGTTCTAGTTGGCTGTTTCAGCATCACCTTTTTAACTCTTTGGATGCTTAAGGGATCTACAAATCATTTTGATTCCTCACAGAAAGGGCAGGAATCATCTATTATAAAGGTTTTTTAAGGGTTAAACAACTTCCTTTTTACTGAAAGTCAGATAAAGTGGATCCTCAAGGGTTGTTTGTGCTAAATGTAACCTAAGGGTTGTCTCAGATGGACGAACTAAAAAATAGCTACAGTAAAACAGCTTTACAGCTTATGTAGCTAGCTTATGCTGCTAACTTAGCCCCTAAGGTTATGTCGCTAGTTGATGGCCTACTTAACTAGCTAGCTAAATGTTATTCGTTTGCACAGTATGAAATGTGGGGGCGGTACGGTGGCACAGTGGATAGCGCTGTCGCCTCACAGCAAGAAGGACCTGGGTTTGATCCTCGGGTGGGGCGACCTGGGAAATTTCTGTGTGGAGTTTGCATGTTCTCACCGTGGGTTTCCTCCGGGTACTCTGGTTTCCTCCCACAGTCCAAAGACATGCAGGTAGGTGAATTGGTGATGGGAAAA
>JAOTRJ010000001.1:6499429-6523394 GCA_028564905.1 Leptodoras praelongus | reverse complement strand
AGTTGCCGGCTGGGCACCGGCTCCCCCGTGACCCTGTAACTGGGAATAAGCGGTACAGATAATGACTGACTGACTGAGTATGAAATGTGATAAAGGAGATGAAGGAGAAGGCCAGGGTCATGAAGTTGGTGTTTGAAGTTCATTTGAATCCAGCTGAACAGAATCCAACAGGATCTGAATTAGCACGAATATTTCATTAGATCAGGTTCTATTCCGTAAACAGGGTCACTCCTGGTGCTAGTTTGGGATCTTTCTCAGGTACATCCCCGATGGTACATTAACCAGTGAACAAAACAATGCATCCTGAATTCCTTTTCAGATAGAATGCTGTGCAATGATACTCTAAAGGATGTGGGCAGCTAGTGAGGCAGCTGCCTTCATATTGGAACATGTATTTGTTTTGGGGTTCTTCTGCGCATGCATTTTTACATCTTCATGTCAGCCAAATCTCCAGCGAACAACCTGTAGTTTCCACCACATGGCACTTCATCAAAGGCTCTGTGCACTGGGGCCTCCACAGGGAGTCTCCTGCCTCTGCTGGTCCATCTCTGCTGAAACTGTGTGTGTGTATATGTGTGTGTGTGTCAGATCCCATTCTAATGTTTTTTAATGTGTGTAAGTTATTCTTTACCTCAGCAGGAATCCAGTTCAAATATCCAGCTTCCTGTCAGAGTATCCTGTGACTTAGCCATCTGAGGACACAAGCCATTTGAGAACCATTCCACGACCGTGATATTCCTACCTTATTTAGACCAAGAGTACATGTTCATTATAATATAACACTTTACAGTTTTCGTACCTCAGACTATAAGACACACGGTAGCTTGGCTGAACCCAAACTGTGACCTCCTTGGATCTTCTTTACATTTTAGGACTACCATATTTGCTTAGCAGAGGGGGTTGTCAGGCTTGAAAGAGTCCTGTAGTGACCTGGTTCCTGATGATGCTTTAACGTGCTTGATGTTTTCAACTAAGGGGTTAATTAAGTAGATGCATTGCATTATGACTTTATTACTAAAAAGCCAACATGGTTAAACCTTCCTTAGCAGACACCCTACTTGATGTCCACTGTCCTCACTTACTAGGGGCCTCAAGTGATTGAGTGGTTTGCTTGCTTTTTAATTTCGCCTCACATCCCTTTCAGCATTTTTGTTGAACTGCACCAGAATAGAGTGGTCTCACTCACGCACACACACACACATACTTAAAACACACTTCCTAGTACTGATTAGAGGAACGAGGGCACTTCCCATTGGCCACAAATCTAACCTTCTGCTTTCCAGAACAGACAATTTCCCCCCACTTCAAAACTGATAGGAAACCCATATAGTCTAGTGATCTTAATGCAAAGAGAGTCTTCCTTCTTCCTTCACTTGTATGTACTTTCACTCTTTCTTTCCCTTCCTTTTGCTCCAGCTGTGCATTCTTCCATAAGCTGTTAACTCGTTGGTCTCCACCTGTGTGAGAGACATTTGGAGCTGATGCCAGGTGTGCTGGCAAGAGAAGCGATGACGCCAATGACCAGGGCAGTGTCAATACCTGAACTTGGCTGATGGGTAGGAAGTAGCCTTCTGGTTTGCTGCTTCCTGTCTCGCGCCCTCTCCCGTTTAACCATCTACTGACATGGCTGCTGGTTGGCCTGACCCGATCCTTTAATATCTGACCCCTGAGCAGCCAGCCAAATGCCTGAGCTGACTTTAACAGCCATTTGCACTGGTGCAAGGGAAGTGTAATGGTCTCTTGGCCTGCACTCAAGTGCCAGTTGTGCCTTCTTGCTAAAGATCTAGACATATATATGAAAATATTTTAAGGGTGATAAATGTGAATAAGCATTAGGGCCAATCCAGTCCCTTATCTTGCATATCCATAAACGTTCTGCCATTTAACATTCTCAGAAGATTAACCTCGATAAACTGGATTCATATAAAATGAGAACATTGCTGTAAACAGGCGCTGTTTCTAAAGCAGGTTTTAATAGCGTCAGATGTTTAATATAATGAATATTGTTATGGACTTGCCTTTTGTCTGCACACAGTACACAATAGTGAGAAATATGATTCAGGGTTTTTCTTCATTTAACACTTCTCAAAGCACCTGTATTTTCAGTTGTGTGTATTATCCTAATTTGTCATGCTAGTATTGCCAGAAATTGTTCCTACTGGTACAGCAGTAGTTCGAAAATTTGTGAAATATTTATACTTATCACATTCTGAAAGATCTCCAAAAGGCACTGGACTGACAACCTGTGTGAGCATTTGGCTCTGTATATGTAGTATAGAGTTGATTGAGATGGATTCTTTGGAGAATGATTTTGGGGAACCTTGTGTTTTTGGAGTGGACCACTGTAGAGATGTTTTTGGCAGAGCTTTTTGGCAAGGACAAGGTGGTTTTTTTTGGAGGTCGGTACTGGAGGTGGGATTTTGGATTTTGAAGAAAGAGAGAGAGAGAGAGAGAGAGAGAGAGAGCAAAGGAGAGTGAGCAATGTGTCACCTGCCTAATCGGAAGAGCCTTTTTGGAAAACAGAGCTGCAGAGCTGAAGCTGGTTGAGAGGAATGCCAGCAGGCAGCAGGAAACGATCCACGAGCTGCTTTCTCCGTCTCCCCCCACCCAGCGTCCACTTCCTGCCAGAACTCCACACACTTCCTTTGCAGCCATTGGGAATCCCAGCTGGGACATTCCAACCATGAAATGTAGTCTCTATCGCTCAATTGGTGTGTCACACACACTTACTGCAGGCCTATATGATTCAGCAATTCATCCCGTATGAACACACACTGCTAGTCGGCTATATCTTGAAGTGTTGAAGGATTTTGTGGGTTGCCGTATAAGGTTCTCCTCGACCACTAGAGGTCGCTATACTACAAAGCACGAGAGCTTGAACGGTTTCCATCATTTCCTCGGCTCTTTAACATCATTACTGATCCCCCCCAACCCTCTGATCACGCACAGGCTTCGTAACTCGGGCCCGAAACTCGCCGCACTGAAAGCAATTATTCTGATGAAATCAGCTGAAATTAAACGGTGCAGAGACGCAGGCAGTGCGCGCCAGCGCTCGGGAACGCGCGCGGAAGGGTAAAACAGCGCGCTTCATGACTTTGTGGTTGACCTTTTCGGGGAAAAACGAGCTAATCCCCCTGTATAATGGACTCGGGCGCCGATATGGAAAAGTGCGGCGCCGTTATCGCGGTTGCCATGGAAACGATCGGAGCTCGCACGCCGGGAAGATGGCGCGTTATTAAACGGGGGAGTTTGTGTATATTGGACCGGGCGCTTTTTTTGTCATAAGTGTCACTCAGGGCTGCGCTCTGGTACCTGTTCCATTATGAATGGGAACCTGTTTTCTTTCCAGCATGAGAAAAGGCTTGGAGAGCAGTGTTAGGCAAAGAAGTAGGGTTTTTTTTAAACTGACTGAAAGAACGTGTCTCAGGAAAATGAACAGTCAGAGATCTGTGGACAGAAAATAGGCTACTAAAACATCCTGGGCAGGATGAAGCTAATTATTTAAGACACCAGTTAACTCGCAAGACTTTAATTAGCTAGAAAAAAAAAAGGATTTATAGGCAAACGGAGCAATGTGACCTCGTGTAGAAAACTGTTACTAATACTAATAATCATACAGGCTACAAAGACAACAAACAACAACAATAATAATAATAACAACAATGATAACAATGACTATCATTAATAATCAGATAATAATGTTTATGATATGGTGTATGTTTATATGAATATACATATATATATAGTTGTTGTTCTTCTTCTTAATTAGACTGATCTAGATACCATCTAACACCCTCCATTAGAGGATCTATCAGGACTTTTCTTTGAAAAGGTGCCATGTAGCCTAGAACCCTCAAAATTACAGAATCGTTTAGTAACCATTAACCAACCAAAGAAATCATATGGACCAGAGGGAATCATAGACTATTTCCTCCTAAAGAGTATACCTGTGGTAGAACATTTAGAGAAAATTGGAATTTCTCCAAATACATTGCATTGTTAGATGCATCTTATTATTAGATACACCTATCCCGGGTTATAGCTGATCTATCGTTTAATGTTTCTGCGCAATTTACCTGCTCCGTAATGTGGAGGAATTCACTCAGGCCTGTGTGACTAATGAGCAGTGAAGGCTGAAGGTCTAAATGCTTTTGGCCCACCGTGTGCTTATCCGTGGCCAAAATAAAACAACCCAGAGCTTTATAAAACAGTCTGCTACTGCTGTTTTAGACTGTGGGCTGAAATCTGAAGTGCACTTCTCTGTGCCACAGTTATTGCCTCAGTGGCTTCATGTGGTCATAATAATGATTAGCCCTGAGGATTTTAAATGTTATTCTATTTCAGCGAGGTGTATGACTATTCAGTTCTGATGCTCACGATCTTCATTGTTTTAATTTTGTAATATTTATGTCAGTAGTTCTAGACATAAAAAAGAAACGTAAAGACGCCGTCTAAACATCCTGATTAGTCCTTGTACACATGAGAAAACTTTTAATGGGAAGTCAGTAGTCTGCTTTCTTTATGGCTGTTAAATGAGAGCTAAATGCCCCCCCCCATCCAATTCATAATAACTATTCAGATTTTTCTTTTCATTCTTGAGCCGCCTAATAAAACATGGTGAGGAATAAAAGCAGTCACATGAAGCCATGCAAGGAACAAGAAGAGGCACAAAAGGAACAAAACAGCAAACGCGGCGATGTTGTGGCTGATATGGATGGAGCGGATAAACGAGGGAAAACAAGCGCTCGGACCAAACGGGCTAATTTCACCCCTAATGCAACACGCTAGAAAATCTAATGAGAGGCGGGAATCAGCTCGCAGATAGCTATCATATCAGCGATATGAACGATGCTGAGCGCATTCATATGGTAAGCGGCGTGTGCGTACGCTTGCGTGAGTGCGTGCGCAACGGCCAATAAACCCGCTCAAAACAAGCTCATATTGGCCCGTTTAAATGTGTAAATATTTCTGCCCATGTGTCTCTATCAACCTGCGCGATCTCGACCCCCTCCACCCCCCTTTTCGAATGATGCATTAGATGCGCTGAATGTATTTGTTGTGCCGGGTTTCAAAAGGCACCGATAATCTGCGCGGGTGAGATAAGAAACACCAATTTATCCAGCGCCTCTGCGGAGCCCCGCATGCAGCTCTGTGCGCTCCGACACCTCCAGCGCCGTGCCGATAACGATTAGGCCATTTATTATCGGCGCGGGGAACAAAGATGGCCTCGCACCGATGAAATATTACCACCGGTAATAATGAAAAGAAGAAGGGCCCCGGCATCTGATGCATGCATACATAAATAATAACCGTGGAAGGCTGTAATGCGCATGGAGAAAAAAAAAAGAAGAAAGAAATGAAGATAAAATAAATAAATAAGTAAGAAAACAAACAAGCAAATAAATAAATAAGCACTACTACTACTAATAATAATATAAATATTAATAATACAAATTTTGTGGCCAAGTAAAACTAATCAGAAAACTTTTTTTTTGCCACAGGCTTAACTGATAACAGACTAAATATGCACTTCTTTTTTTTTGCAAAACTTCTTCTTCTTCTTCTTCTTCTTCTTCTCGCGAGGCACAAGCCCTGCTTTGATGGACACGCTAAGATGGAAATGTCACTGTGTGTGGGACATGAGGAAAAGAGCAGGCAGAGCAGGCGAGCTCAGCACAGGCGCCTTTATTAGTCTAAAGTGTCTGCGCCTCTCCCCGGTTTTATGTGCTGCTGGAGCTGCGGCTGATAAGCGCTTATCGCCGGCGCATCGTGACGGAGCTTCTTTAGGCCACGGCGGCGACCTGAGCCGAGGACAAGTTAGCATGACAAAAGACTGCATTAATAATATAAAAAAAAGAAGGAGAAGAAGAAGATGAAGCAAAAGGGCAAAAATGCGCTAAATAAAATGGAGCAAATGTACTACTGTTAAACCAACACACGTGCCAAACCCTTATCATCATTATTATTATTATTTTTTTTTCTTCTTCTTCTCTTATTATTATTATTATTATTATTATTATTATTATTATTATTAGTAGTAGTAGTAGTATTGTCGTTGCTGTTATAATAATAATAATAATAATAATAATAATAATAATAATAATAATAATAATAATAATAATAATCCTTTATTAATTCCAAGCATTGGCCATATTGCTTTCAAAGAACCAAGAGTTCACTGTTTTTATATATTATTATTATTATTATTATTATTATTATTATTATTATTATTATTATTATTACTATTTCAACAGCTGGTGCTGGTTCATACATTAGCTACATGTGTGCACTTTTTTTTAATTAAAGGGTAATAAACCTCTATACTATTTTCTTGACCTTGCAAAAAGTGGTACTCTTCTCTTTTCTACCTTGATACCTGTACAATGTATTCAGTATATTTATCATTTTATGTACATAACTGGACGGTGTTGACCTTTTAGAGTAAATCTTTAAAGCTGTACTATATGGACATTGTATAGCACGGAAAAAAAGTAGTACAGTATTTTTTATTAGGGTTTCTGGGCGAGTGGAAACAATGCAAATAAGTAAGCTTGTATTGAAACGGAATGCTGGTGTATAAAGGATTTAACACTATGACGACTTAATTCGGACGCTCTAAAGCAACACAATTTGTTCACACTTGTACAGTTGCTAAATGGGCACGATGTGATGATCTGGATATAGCTAAATCTAATTTTATGCACGGAAAGTTGAATACAATTTTGAAAGATATGCTCGGGCCCTTGTACTTGGCCCCATGTCGGAAAGGTCTCCTCGATAGCTGATGGACGCACTGCGCGGTCCACCTCTGCACGCCTCATTATTCTTGTGCCGGAGTAAAAGTTTTAAGCACTTGGCCGAAACTTTGCGATGGAGTGGCCAAATAATTGTCTCTGTCCTCTTATCTTTCATTTTAGCCCCAATGAAGAGAGAAAGAAAAAGGAGAATCAAGGGTTTTGGGGAGGGATGCTGATTTTATCGTAATCCCTGGTTTGACTGTTGGGATATGACGGACGGTTATGTGGTGTTGACAACCGATTTGGCATTCTCCACGAGCTCGCGAACTCCAAACACAACAGGCGCCATTAAACACGGCATTAGCCATTTAGTGCGTTTTATACAATTGAATTAATGCTGTCAGAGTTCACTTTCTTCCTCTCTTCTTCTTTTTTTTCTCCGTGGGGACGCGATGAGGCGGTGGCGGCGGCGGCTCGCGGCCCTGCACCTGCCTCGCGCAGTCACACACTTGCGGAGCCCCGGACGGTCTCGTGCCGGAGATTTGGCTTTGCTGCAGCGGCTTTGCATGTTTAAAAACTTGGTGTCATGCGTATGTGTGTGTGTGTGTGCGTGCGTGTGTGTGTGTGTTTTCCTTTTCCTAAAAAACGAAGGAGGAGGAGGAGGAGGAGGAGGAGGTAGGGTCAGCCGTGAAGTCGCTTTATTTATTTTTCTTCCAGCCTCTCACTTTATCGACACGATCAAGCAGGGGGATTGAATTCATTAAGTCAGGGTCGCCTTCTAATGCAAGCAAAAGATATACATATTCAAACAACTTCAGAAAGCATCTGCAGAGCAGGGAACAGGGGGCAAGTTGATGCCCAAGTCACAATGCACCACTACTATATCCCCTCTATCGCCATTTTATTCCGACTCAGATCTATTAAACAGGCGATATCTCAAATAATGCATGCCAAGCAGCCTTTCCAACAGCCTATGTGTGTCAATCCTTTGCGAAACGCGGAGGTTTATCCGCAAGGTAGCTATTACATGCATAGCAATGCGCGTGCACGGCTTTGATTAGATGCGTGAACGAAAAAAACAAAACAAAAAAAAAAAACATGCCGGCAGTTTTCAGATTCCAGGTACGGAGAGCTTGAGCCAGCAGTGGACAGCCATATTAGTAGGTAGTCAATATAATGTTAAAAGCCAAACAGAACAAAAAATAATAATAACATACCACCCTATTAACCGTAGGTGGCGTCCTATTTTTCATACTCAGATTGGCTGACGCGCTCGGCTACGTGTCTGCAGCCCTACTTTATTCCTCAAGTTTGCACACGCACGCACACGCAGAGAGAAAGAGCAAGAGAGAGATAGAGAGAGAGAGAAAGAGAGCACAGACGAGAGCAGCCTAAATACGACTGTGAGCCACCGGAGAGGGATCGTCAGTTTGTTTTATTAATTCCTTTGCGGCAGTCGGTTCTGTTTCTGCCAACCGAGCCGAGTCACCGCAGCCCCGCGTCCCAGCGCGCGGACTTTCTTCCAGGACGGAGAGATTTCCCCAAGACGCAGGACACGAGAGTAAAAGCGGGTAGGAAATTATAGGCTAAATGCGTTTTTTTTATTTTTATTTTTAAGCGTATTACAAACGAGTAGCTTCAACACACACACACACACACACCGGCAAGAAACAAATTTTGCCGACTTTTAGGCACATTGTGAATGTTGATATTGCTGTGATGTTAAGTGGTGCGTTATTATTATCATTATTATCATTATTAACAATATTAATATTTAAATAATAATAATAATAATAATAATAATAAGTATTATTATTATTATTATTATTATTATTATATAATATAAAATATATCATTTTCCCTTTAATTATTATTATTATTATTATTATTATTATTATTATTATTATTATTATTATTTTCTGTCTGGGATGGATGATTAAAAAATTTTATAATATCCACAACGGATTTATTGTCTGCAATCTTCATAGGTTTACTCCATGAATAAAAAAAAAACTGTTATACAAAACAGAAAGATGGACACATTTAGAGCTGATGGTTTAAAAGGAATCATTTAATCAATCATGGACGTGCATTATTTCTTATAAATATTCTATATTCTATGCCCTATTTCTACATCCTTTATTAATTATACCTCATATATTGCTTATTATATTTATTAAAGGCTAAGACACGCAGTAACGTATTTTATATATGCTTATTTATTTACTGTGAGTGTTAGAAAGTGAGTGCACCCTTGGGTACAAGTGCATCTCTACTGTAATTTAGCTTTCTTCACTATACTGCTTATACGATACAGATTGCAGATGCTGGTTCCCATGCGCCGACGCCAATGCCTCTCTGTCTTACTGTGGAGAAATAGCTTGCATGATTGTAATGTAATGCAGTAACGCGTGCTGGCTGCATGTGCGTGGAGCTCTCCGGTATTGTGACTGAGTCCATTTACACATTAGGAGGAAAGGCATTCAGACAGAAAGGCGAGCTGTCATCAGGACGGAAATTTATAACCTCGTCTCTGATCAAAGTCGCACTGCTTTTTTGGAAACTTCTGGTTTACTCGCTGAGAGAGGGAGAGAGAGGGAGAGAGAGAGAGAGAGAGAGAGAGAGAGAGCGCACCCGTGTCTTAAAAGAAGCGAAAAGATGGAGACAGTAAGGACGGGTTATGAAAGGGAAGGAGGGGTTGCAGGTAAACGCCTTGAATCGGTGATGAGGTGAAAAGAGGAAGAGAGAGAGAAAGAGAGAAAGAGGGGAGAGTGACTTCGCCATGCTGACCGCCGATGCCCTGTCCCAATCTAATTACCCGTGAGTAAAGGACAATGCTGGTTCAGCTGCTCTGAGTCATTGCCCCATGTCCCTGCGTCTGCTTATCTTCACAGAACCTCCTGTGCACCCCCCACCCTCACCCCCCACCCTCCTCCTTTCACCCCTAGGAGAATGATAAACGCGCCATGGAGGGGACGCACCCCTTTTTGTGGCACCTGTTAATTAAAGGGTCTTTCCTCAATTACGCATTAAACCCCGGTGAACACTGGTTTAAAGGTAACACTGGGCATTGATGACATCATTATACTCTGGGCTCACCTATAGCTATAGCATGCATGTTGCCAGGAGAAGTGCTCAGCTCATGGTGCACATTAGCGCCTTCAGTCGTGTAAACGTGCCCTTGAGATCGCCTCATCCCCTCCTCCATGTTGAAGAGACTTGTATGCTGAGTCTGCTTCAAAGAGGCCTGCTGTAAAGAAGAACTTGATCAGAACCACTCACAGGAGGGTCATTAGCGTCATTCTTGCTGATAATGACAGTTAGTGCACCAATTCAACCAATCATTAGTACTGCGTGCACTTTTTAAAGCATTTATTAAGCTGTAATCACTTATTAGACTTATTAATGTTATTACTAGCATGGGCTCAAGAGGCTGAGGACTATCCTGAGATATATTCATGTAAAATAAATAAACACATACTGGAGTGCCTTAGGTTCAATGTCATTATGATCCATTTTGAAGCCTGGCTGTTTATCCGTAAACATAATTTTCCAGTCCCGAATGATCCTAAATTGTTCCCTGAAGTCAGTGGTGGTGTTTCTGCAGGCCAAATATTCTCCTAATGCCATGTGAGTCTGCGTATACTGCATGGTAGTGCAGTGAGCCCGTGCTCATCTTACTGAACAACAGATTAGCTATTTATTAGTTTTAGGCAGTGACAGTACAGGGATGTTGTACATCTGACCAGCAGCCATGGAAACAAAAGGATGTAGGAATGGCATAGGGAGTGGTTTGTTACAGTCTGTACATTGTAAAGCTAAGCAAGACAGATATAGATGTATAAATAACATAGCATGCAATCTGAATGTGGATTGCAGAGCTCTTAAAGCTAAATAAAACCTAATGGACGCACTTATTGAAAGGTGCAGGGGTGGGGTAGGGGGTCATAATAAAAATATATAGCTGCTATATAAGTGAATCGTGAGTGAAGTCACCCCTGCCCACACACACACACACACACACACACAGATTCTTCGTCTGTCCTTTCGATTTAATGACGTCAAATGGGGACGGCAGGTCGGTTGCTGAGATCCAGTCAGTATCTGTCAATCATCTTTTTCTTCAGACAACCTGTGACCTCTTACACTTTGTAGGTGTGAAAGAAATGAAAGCACCTCATGAATTCATGACAAATGCCTCGCACTCATTTAGTTCATCAAGATTCCAGACCTGTAGCTTCTTTTTACCAGGACTATGTTAACTTCATTCATCTGAGACTGTTTACATCCTCAATGCTTGCATGCTCAAAAAAAATAGCTAGAAACTCTACCAAAGAAGCTAATCAGCTGGAACGCAGGTTTCAGAAAGCGTTTACAGTGCTCCCTTTGTTTCGGAGCAGTTAAATGAATAATTAATAAACGCAAAGTGTTAGTACAAGATGGTAGAGACCGCAGAGTTACAAAAGGTGCGAAACTGAAGATGAAGGGCGACTCGTAACAAAACGACAGGAAACGAAACTGGGCTTGGCTGGAATTACCTGACAGCAGGCAAGCTCTAGATCAAGTGTAATAATAATAATAATAATAATAATAATAATAATAATAATAAATATTACTTTTATTTCAAAAGCAAAATCTAGTGGTGCAGTGATAATTTCTGCATGCAAATTGTGTCAAATCTACTTTTAAGAAATTTACTGCCATTCAGCATTTTCCTACAGTAATGTCGCTCCCCAAATTATATTTCACGCTGAAAGCTGTATAATAGCTTATTAGGCATTAAATTATGCGTATATACCGCTTCTTTAGGTGACCTGGCTCCAAAGTTTATCTAAGGTCTTATCAAGCTAATTGGCGACGCTGTGTCTTAATGCCTGTGGTGGTCCAGTCTGCGCGTTTCACCGCCAGCGTGAATTAACGAAGCCTCGCTAATGGCCACCAATTGGCTCTTGTTTCGGACAAGCCCATGCGACCTGTCGGCACCAGCCAGGCAGAGGGGGAAAGGGGGCCGACCATTAAGATGCAAAACGACGTTTGATCGTTCGAGATCGCTCGTGAAAAAACAATGTTTGCAGAAGAGGAATGCAGCAAGTACTAATTAAAAACAATTAGACGCTCGAAACAATGGCGCCCACTTTAGGGGCCATAAAGCGCTCCGCCCCAAATTAATGCCCGGGGTGTCAGGACTGGTGTTTGTTTGCGTTACAGCTGTACGTGAAAATCAACATTTGCGGTTTAAGCACTTCTTAATTACAGCGCGATTGTAGCCATGCTTATATATATATATATATTATTTTTTATGGCACTAATAATAGGCCTAATATCTATCAAGCATTTTTCAGGCTCTCTAGAACTGCACCAAAGACGTGTAGTTGAAGTTTACTTGATGCTAGACAGATTGTTTTTTTAATTTGTATGATAGATTTACATTTATGATGGGGCTTTTTTTAAACAGCCATATGATAATACACCGGAGTATTAAATGACAGATTATTGTGCTTAATAAAGATCATGAAATACAAATAGCCTATAAAATATTTCTATACATAAAAAACTAACAGCACAAAAAAATCCACAAATAGCATTTTGTGTACATTTATTTTTAGCTGGTGTGTAAGAAAAAAGCATTACAAATGCAAAGTATGAAGCCCTAAGAAAAGGTAGATCTCCATAAACCGCGCCGGGGACTGACGCTACTCTCGGCGCACCATAGGCTCCTGTGAGCCTATCACAAACACCTCGCTCTGCCATTGGCTGGCGGGAGGTCGTTACCAGCCCGGGACTCCGCCCACACTCGCGTGATATGGAATTTGCTGGCGCCAGGTCCGACAGAGCGCGAGAGCGATTCATTAAAAGAAACACAAGCAGCGTGCAGGACGGAGACACAACACTTAATGAGCGCGTTTACCAGCCGAATCACAAAACAACATCTAACCGCGGCACAAACGTCAGGATGCAGCTTGGGGATTAACTTTATTTGCAAACGGACTAACACAAGATTAAAAAAAAAACTGTGAAAGAGGAGGAGTGATATGCAGCCGTGTGCAGTAAGTTCATCTTTGACCAAAGTAGTTTTAGTTCTCGTTCAGGTGAAAGGGGTTTTAATTGGAATATGAAGATCCATGTTGTTAGTATTTAATAAATCGGCAATAAATGTTTACAGTGTCTGCATGCTGTGCGAAATTAGCTATATGCATATCTGTACTCATGTACCCTACCTTTGGGTTTGTTTTTTTGTTTTTGCAGGTGTATCTAAGTACCTGAGGACTAAGTATATGGTCTTCATCCTGCAAAAGACAACCACTGTGCAAAAAGTGAAAAGGACGCTTTTTCAACCACTATATGGGCTTTTTTTGTTTCGCATTAGACTAACAACAAATACTTTGCATTTTGGGAACTATAGATGATCTTGGCATTTAGAAAGCTGCCCTAATACTTCAGATAAAATATTTACAAATAATTTTTAAAAATATCAGGAAATTTAGATTTTTATTTCCTGACAAGTCTGTACGGAGGCTTGAGCTATGGAAGTGGCTGCAGACCAGTCTCGGTGGATGGCGCATCATCACGCGGTGCTCAACGGCCAGCACCCGGACTCCCATCACCACGGCCTCACACACAACTACATGGAGCCTATGGCGCCACTTTTGCCCCCGGACGAAGTGGACGTGTTTCTAAATCACTTGGACTCACAAGGCAATCCGTATTACCCTAACTCAAGGGCAAGAGTGTCCTACAGCCAAGCGCACGGTAAGTTTTATCACTGTTTTATAACTGACTGACTAATAACATCTGTGTGGGTCTTTATCTGTGTTTTGTCACAGACCTGTATTTATTGTATGGCTATTAAAGATGTTATTTATTTATCTATTCTCTCTATCTCTCTGCATAAATAGATTTAATTTTTATATAGTTACTTTCGTATTATCACATAATTATCACATCGGTGCATTTTGTTCTATTTTTTCCCCACGGACCTTTTGCATGGAATTATAGTGGTCTAATCTCTGTTATTCATCGACTGATCTACGAGGCAGGACCAGAGGGTGTGTGTAAACAAACTTAACCCTGGTGACAGCTTGTCTGCGTGCTTTTTGGTCTGCGCTCGCTTGCAACCCGAAAATGTCAAAGATGTTGCGCACATCTCTTACCGCATAAGGTTCATTGTTATTATACCGTTAGCTTTGAACAGAACTAGAAATGATTTTAGCTCGCGAGGAAATGTTGCTGTCGATGATGCTGAACTGCCATCCCGGTAAACCGTGGCCTGAAGGCTAAAACAGAAAGGAAAAAAATGTTCAGAAAATGATAGGGAGGAAAGGGAAGTTCGTGTCACTTCTTTTCTTGGCTGTTGGACCAGAGAGAGAGAGAGAGAGAGAGAGAGAGAGAGAGAGAGAGAGGCATTTCCCGGATACAAAATAAAAAACGAAAAAAACCCTGACAACAGTCTTTTGTTCACTTACCTACTGTAACTTGTGCGAGGAGCAGAAGTCGGCTCATCGGCTTTTATGAAAAAGGTATTTTTTTATTTATTAGCCTGATGTGTAATAATTTCCAAGGAGAAAAAGCCAAAGGCGTTGGCTTTGCTTTTGACTGGGTTGTAGGCTAAACCCTTGAAATTGAAATATTTATATATCTTATAGCCTGTGTGAGATATAGTTTGAAGATGTCGAGTTTGTGCTACTCGGGATCCGAATCAACAGGTAAGAAACGGGGCAGGAATGAACATTTAAAGCGCGCTGTCGCAAATCATAAACTGACAGCTGCTGTTTCTAATCAATGACGATTGAAAATGTTGGTTATGAATTAATATAAGGAAAATCTATTGTGTTTACAGCTCGATTGACTGGGAGTCAGGTCTGCCGGCCACATCTCCTCCACAGTCCCGGCCTCTCGTGGCTGGACGGGAGTAAGGCGGCCCTCTCAGCGGCACACCACAACGCCTGGGCGGTCAGTCCGTTCGGCAAAGCCGGGCTTCACGCCACCAGCGCCAGTTACGCTTGCAGCGGAGGCTCTGCCACGGCGCCTGCTTCTGCCTCTCTAGCTCCGACGAGCCACGCGAGCCCGCACCCGCTCTACAACTTCCCTCCCACGCCTCCGAAAGACGTGTCGCCAGACCCGGGACCGTCGTCTCCCTCCTCCTCGGTCACGCGGATGGACGAAAAGGAGTCGGTCAAGTACCAAGTGGGTGACGGTATGAAGATGGAGGGATGCAGCCCTCTCAGGGGAGGCCTGGCAATGAGCGCGCCGCAAACGCCGTCCACGCACCATCCGATCCCCACGTACCCGGCCTACTCCATCCCCGCGGCGCACGACTACGGAGCCGGCCTCTTCCACCCAAACCTGCTGGGCGGCTCCTCCTCCAGCTTCGCGCCCAAATGCAAAAGCAAGGCACGCTCCAGCTCGGGTGAGTTGCTTCAACTTTTACTGACCAAGACATGGAGGCAAATGAACACATTAACATTATAAGCATATAATTAATGTTGGGGCTTTTTGGTTGGTATTTTGGTATAAACATTGCAGGAGTTATTTTTGGACTAAGGGATTTTCTGCCCTCGAGGTGGGAATGCAAAACCCATTAAAATAATAAGGTGTCAGTTATAATGACGCGCTTTCCATCTCGAAATGTTCGGCTAGGGAAACACAAACAGCGCCCACAAACGGGTATATTTATAACCCAAACTTCACGACACACTTGACACGTGTTTCTATGATTTGGGTTTGCCAGTGTTTAAATATTTGACAGGTTTCGATAATATCGAGAAACATGGTTAGTTTTTCTCTCCCCCTCCAGGAGTTTCTTGAAGAAAAAAATCACTTGTTGACAGTGAGGCGTCCCATCCTCATGACTTTTGCTTAAAAAGAAAAAAACCGTCTCTGATTTAAAAGAAACACTTAATGAGTGGCTTAACATAGATGAGAAAAGACAAAGGGTAAATTGTTTCTATCACACATTTTTTGGATAAAAGATAATTAAAGCACAAATGAGCCATAAAAAGAGGATAATGTGAAATAATAATAATAATAATAATGAACAGTAAGAGTTAATCAGACTAAATAGGTTAATTCCACATTAGGGCTTTTATTGTTCCCCAAAATAAATTTCATTTGAAGCTAAAGCTGATGTTATTGTCATGCAATCAGTCCAGACGCGCGCGCTTTTCTCCCGACTTTGTGCCTCTGGTTTTGTTTTTGCATGACCGGGCTCCATTGCATTTTAAAACAGGCAGGAGTCACGACGCACTGGCTCCTGCCACATCCTGTGTACCTTTGAGTGAACAAATCACGACCTGCTCCCCTCCCTCGCGACCCCAAAGGCAACAAACCGGGACGAGGCTCACGAGTCTCGCGCCTGTTGCTCAACAGCGTTATATTTAACAGCATAAGGTTATTTTAATATTATAGTGTTGTATAGAAATGAGATGGCATAGAATTAGGCAATAAATGAACTTATTAAGTTAACAATAATTGATTACGTTATGAATGTTTTATTATTATTATTATTATTATTATTATTATTATTATTATTATTATTATCTTTTACCCAGAGGCATTTAGTGCACCAAAAGATAAAGGTAAAGGTACCAGCTACAAACAAAGGTACCTACAAATAACAACATGCAGTATTTATTACTTAAATGCAACACAACCGATTGCAGTGTATTGTGTGATTTCATACATGCACTAGATATAGCATAGTTTAGTACAGATGTAATCACATTTCGTGTAAAGTGGCATGTTCTTCCCTACTTACTTCCTGTAGTAAAAGCTAAGATGTGTGTTCTGGCACAGTGTCTTGGTAAGGTGATCTGAACAATGTGAGTTGGACAGGAGCCTGTCATCATTACAAAGCTGCATATGTAATTTCCATCAGACGCAGACAATCCCATGAAATCCTTCCTTCTTGGCAAGTTTATCTTAGAGCATGCAAATGCAATGTTAGCTATAAAAAAAAGGGACAGCAACAGATAAAAAAAACATTCTGGCAGTCCTAATATTATATTTCAGACAGGACAGAGTTTATATATCGAGTCATTTAGTCATTACTATGAAATTTGTACCCACTTGTTCATTTGATTCTTGTTTACCTCAGCATGGTGTAAAATCGGAGCTCAGTCCTACGCCTTTGTAAAACAAAACCTTTGTGGAATCTAAGTCATCTCAGGGGTCAGTATAATGACACTCTGTTTGGTCGTCTTTGAACGACCTCTGTTCTGAGATGGCCTGCAGCACAGGGCCCAACCCAGAAACCCTGTGGCCATTTTGTCCTAACACTCATATAACCATAGGTTAACTGAAACAAACCAATACCCACAGAAAAATGCTGCAACATGTCCGAATTACTAAACACGTACTTCAAAAGGAGAACCACTATTGTCCAGGGCAGACTCCTTTCTCTGGTATGGGTGGGACAGCTTGTCCCTCACATTAGAAAGAGAATAATAGAGGCATGATTCCTGGGAGAGACTGCCATGACAAGAGAGGTGGAATGAATTAAAGCACTGTGTGATCTCCAACAGTTTGAGATTGTAAACATACATGAGAATGCTTCACTAACAGTATAGCTGACAAAGCCAAATTAGGGCATGGATGGAAACTCCTAATTGTAAGAAGTGTATAATTAAGGGGTTACAGTTAGGGTTTGAGTCTACAAGCCATAGACTTGCACTATACTATATATGGCAAACTGAAAGACACAGAGATGTTCAGCAATAAATTATGTAATACTGTTTCTCAATGGGCTCCTTGGGTTTTAGACATTCGCTGCTTCTCTGCCATGCTTTAGTGGATTATTTTACACGTAGGTGTCTATGTCCATTCTGATTCCTCCTGATTCACCAGGGCCGAGCGACAGACCTGGGGTCAGCCAAGCACGGAAGTGTATTGTTCTCGTCATTCTTTGAGAGAGATTTTATATCATGAGGAACAGCTTAATGCACCATCGATGGGAACGGTCAGATTACATATCGGCTAATTAACTTGGACAGCGTACCTGACCAGATTGCTCCTCTATGAACTGTGCACTCCTGTTTGTCTTCATTTGGACCCTTAGACATTTTTTTCAGTTGATTAGTATATCGATGTGATGTGAACTTCTTAATTATATAAATTTCCCTTTGGTTTTGCTCCATCTGAATTCTGCACAGAGGGCCGTGAGTGTGTGAACTGCGGTGCGACGTCCACCCCTCTGTGGAGGAGAGATGGAACAGGCCACTACCTCTGCAATGCCTGCGGCCTCTACCACAAGATGAATGGTCAGAACCGGCCCCTGATCAAGCCCAAACGCAGACTGGTGAGTAGCACATTCCCGGCACAGTCTCACACAAATGCACTTACACAGCAGGGCTAAATAGGAGCCTGGAGCAGAGAGAATACACACAATTCCAGGAAAGTTATATTTTCCCTATGATCTTCCTGGAATTGTTTGTCGCCCTCACCCCCCGGTGATCCCCTACACTGCCTGTTACAATACTGCTACTATTGCCATTGTTGCCGCTATCATTATTGCTGCTAGATCTGATACAGTTACTGATACCAATGCCCACGATGCCTAACCCAGCTTAATTAACGCTGCAGCACGGGGGGACAGGAAGACCGCGAATATTGACCTGTCCATTGCTTCCGAAACCTCACTGATCTTCACGAGATCTGTGTTTCCTCGGACTACTGATAACCATATGGTCTTCAAATAAAGATGCTTCTTATATGTTAAATGTTATATATGTATTATACAGGTTATATATATTATATTAATATATATAACCTGTTAAATATATTATATTAAACACTCTCCGGGGATTTTTTTGCACACTCGGAAACATTTTAAAAGAATGGGACACTTTTTAAAAATATATAATAGCTTAAACATTAAACATACATCATCTAAAAAAAAATCTCTAATTCAGTCATCACTCCATCACTCCTTCTTTACTTTTTCGAACTTGGTCTATGTTTAAGCTCAGTTCCTTAAGGAAGTACAGTTGATAAATGATTTATTTCTGTATTCTGTATTTTGCATATATCACATATTCATGTATAGAAGGTACCACCAATAGAAAGATATTAGGGAGATTGTGATTATATTTATGCTGCCATTAGAAAAGGCAGAGCAAACATACTCTGAAAGAAGTCTTTAGAAAAATTATGGCCAATTATCCTTAAAAAGAAATAAATATCAAATAAATTTCAATGCCTGGGTAACCCAGGGGAACGCATTTCGAGTTTTAAAGCGTTTCACAGAGTGGATTTGACATGTTTGCGACATTTGGAGTTACTTAAACTGTTTACATTAACCCCCACCACCACCACCACCACAAAAAGAGAGAGAGAGAGAGAAAGAGAAAGAGTATTTAAGAATCTATTCCTGACCTCTTTTTGCTCGTTTGCTCGCATTCCTTTCTCAGCCGCCCCTGCACGCCGTTTTAATTGAGTGGGACACTTTTATTCCATTAGGCGGGTGTTGTAATTGAATTTGCACTTGCCTGAGTGACCATCAGAACTGAAGATGCACGTCTCTGAGGGAATTCTCTCCGAGTTTCTCTAATGTCAAGGAATGAAGAGTGTATTAGGCAAGAATCTGCTGTGACGGAATGATCGCCTGCACTGCATGCAAAGTGTATGCAAAATGAATAACTATGAATGTAAATGATAATAACTATAAAAAATTGATTGCATAGCTGTAGAGTGAGGATGCATCATCATCATCATCATCATCATCATCATTAGTATTATTATTATTATTATTATGATTATTATTATTATAGGCAGCTTCAAACATGTTTGTTCTTGGGCTTTAGTTTGTGCAGCGCTCTCCAAAATAAAAAAAATAAATAAAAAAAAGATGAAAAGCCCACGAGCTTTTTCCATGGAGTCAGGGTACACAGCAGCAGCTCGCGCACTGCGTTTTTTGGGCCGCCGTGTTTTCGGAGCCCTTCCCCGTTCAAAGGCCATCCAGTTGTTTCCTATCCGGATATGTGGCCAGGCCCGATAAGGAAACCACGGCTCCCGGGTGTTTCCGTCTTCAACAAACCCCAGTGAATTTTGTATGGACCCGCCAGGCTGTGGCAGTGGAAAGCGATTAAGCAGAGGAGCGCGGGAGCGCGCGGCGCGGCTCGGCGAGCGGAAAATCCCCGGATTTAGGTGTTCGCGCGCTCTTGTTTGTCCTGCCCCGGTTGGCACTAAGCGTCGGAATGCATGGCGTGTTTTGTTGCAGTCTGTGCATTCTTAAATGTGAATGAACGTTGGCATTTTGTGCGAGTGCGTGCGTGTGTGTGTGTGTGTGTGTGTGTCTAAAGAGTCATTTTGCGCATCGGGTTAACAGGAATAGTGATGTAAATTGTGAACGGAACAGAAAGCGCGCGCCCGGCTGCAGGGGGATTGTATTGTGCGCCTATAAATGTTTCTTATTATGTGTGAAAAATTGATCTGTAATGGGCACAATGCGAACAGAGACGCGGCACCCCCACAGCGCTACACTCAGGATCAAGAGAAATAATGCGTCGAAATGGGATAAACTAATGACGGATCTGGTAGCTTAGATTCACCGAAATGCGACATTTTATGAAACGCAGAGCCAGCAAATCTCGCCAGGCGCAAAGATGGTGCAAATTGGAAAATTGAATTAAGCTTGAATAAATGCACAGAATATATTTAATTACCCCGACTCCCTTTATAAGCCATTTCGTCTGTTAGCTTTGATGCTGTTTTTGGGCATAGTTTTGAAATCCTGCCTGCCCTGGAGTAGTCATAATATCCATCACCCCAGCTTTTCCAAAAAGATCTTTATCATGTGTCAGGGTTTCCTCCAGAGCAAGGCCTAGCAATATTTATTTCAGAACCAAACCAAAGGAATAATGTATATTGCTTATTGGATCTGCCTTTCCAGACAGGATCATGACCATGAAGCAGTAAAGCAATAAAAAAAGCACAAAATATTTTTTTACACCCATTAGATGTTGGTAAAGCAAAGCATTATATTGTAAGCATATTTTTGCTGCATGTTGTGATTGTGATTTGCCTCGCACTATACTGAAACATTGTAAAAGATTAGGGTGCATTATTGCTTTTCTGCAGGATAGTGGCCTCATGTGGGCCTTGTATATTTTTCGCAGTAGCAAACATCACAATACTGATTAAGAATGATATATGATATACGTCGCTCAGATCTAACCAAGCTATGGTCATTGCCGTTGTTCTCACAGTCAGCAGCGCGACGAGCCGGAACCTGCTGTGCAAACTGCCAGACCACTACGACCACGCTGTGGCGGCGCAATGGCAACGGAGACCCGGTGTGCAACGCCTGCGGCCTCTACTACAAACTCCACAACGTAAGTAGTCAACGCAATGTCAACAAACACAACACCGCCACACACAATAGTGCTTCACAGGGCCCGTGTTCAAAACCGCAATGGTCAAATATGTCTAAACAGTATGCCTTCAGACACAAGTCATTATTATTTTGGCTTAGTCTTTACTTCAGATGCACAACAAATGCAGCTCTTCCAAATTCATATTTACAGTCAACTCAAGGCTGGAGATTTCGGTTTGGTTTTATTTCAAGCAAGGGTTAAGTTGAACCTTTTGAAGAAAGTTCATTTAAGCCTGTATTTTTTTTTTCATGACATGTGGAAGTTGTTCTGGTTTTAACAGGAGTATTGTATTGGAAGTGGTTGCTGGCTATTTCGTGCATTTCATTACTTGCTTTCCCCAGGTCCTGAAAGTAAAACCTTATGTTTTGCCCCTTCTTGCCATCGTTAAACAGGAAAGCAAAGAGAAGAACCATTTGACGTGTAGTTAGCTAGTTAAAGTTTGGCCACAGATAACCAAAAAAACAAGCCCATAGCAAAGGCTAGAACCAAAATTTTTTTCTTTGGTGCTTTAAATGTGATTTGGCATGTCGTAATGGATTTCCACTTGATCCTGACGTATATGCTGTTTGTCATTAACTGTGACCTGAAATAATGTCACAGACTACTCAAGCGAGTGTAAAGGAGAATATTTTATTGGGTTCATACGTTTTCTCTCCAAGACTGTAATCTTAATTCAATAAAAATGGATGTTTAAGTCTTCCAAAATCACAGAATCATAGGGCTTGTGTTATATCCAGTGCTTAACCAGTCCCTTCCACAAACACAAGCCACCTCATCATAAAACAAGTGAGTTACAAGCACGGTTCACGAGGCTCCGCATCTAAAGCGCAGCCACGGAAAGGCCAAGCCGACGCGGTCAGAGGGGCGGACAGCTTCTATCGATTTAGGAGACGGGAAGGAGACTATGGGGACGCAAAGACGGCTTTTTCCTGTCAGGCAGAAGCCGCTGACCGTTTCTTGCTTTTGATTAATCCCGCTTTGTTTCAATGGGAGGCGTTATTCCCAGGAGGGAGCAGAGCATGGGACAGCCATTCACACACGCAGCGTCTGTTAAACCAATTCAGTGCCGTCTGAAAGTTCGCACCCTTTTTTATGTTAAGCTTGGCTTCTATTAGGTGCTCTAATCCGATGAATAAATAATTTTTAGCCTAATCAGACAAGCGCGACAAAACGGCCGGGCCTCTTTCGGGATGGCCGTCGTGCCGACTGTATTTATAATTGCTCTTGACATTCAGATTGAAGAAACAAACTCATGACATGCAACACAGCAATGGTTACTGTTATAATTAAGAACAGCTCTGGCCTCAGAGGCATTATTTTTTTTTCTCCCTCTTTTTATAATTGAGAATGACATTGGTTCAGTAGAACTGCTAAATGAAATCCCTTGTTCAGAAAGCTGCAATTAAGTGCATCTTATTTCTCAAACAAGCACTCTCTTTTTTCCATGTTAATAAAAGTCATACCTTGTTGGTTATTCTAAGAAGTAAAAAAAAAAATGTCCGAATGTCTGAACGTCCCTGCAGGCACAGATTGAAATGGATACCTTCGTCGATCTAACATCCGTCTCCGCCTGTCCTTCTCTCTGTAGGTCAACAGACCACTGACGATGAAGAAAGAAGGCATCCAGACACGCAACCGCAAGATGTCCAGCAAGTCCAAGCGAAACAAGCGGGTGTCTGAGGGCTTCGACGAGCTCTCCAAGTGCATGCAAGACAAGACGTTGCCCTTCGGCGGCGCTGCTGGTGCCATGGCAGCCCACATGCCCCACATGGGCCACCTGCCTCCCTTCAGCCACTCGGGCCACATGCTGCCCACACCAACCCCCATCCACCCGACGTTCAGCCACCCGCACCACACGGGCCGCTCGCCTGTCTGGGCTGAGCCTCACTGAGGATCCCAGATATCAACAAACCTTCCTATTTAACTTTCATCAGAAAGGTTTTTTTTTTTACACACAAACAACCAGAAGTGGAAAGAGAACTCTTTTCTTGTTCATAAATCCTCCCTGAACCTCGGACTCGGACACGGACACGGACACGGCGTGAAAGGAGTGAGGACATTTTTTGCTCCCAGCATTCCTTTATTTTGTACTGAGTCACTTTGGTACTGCCTGGAAAGACAGGATGTGTGTTAGAGCAGAGTCACTGTGTGCCTGCACCAGTCTTATGTGTATGTGTGGCTTTTGGACTCGGAACCCAGAGCAAAATACAAGAAAATAAATAAAGATTGCGTTATAAATGCTTAACATGCCGGGACACACACACACACACACGTACACACACACACACACACACACACACTCCACGGACACGCCTGCCTCTGAGCACAGTCTATGGACATGACTAGCAAGCAAACAGATGTTTATAAAGCTCGATTGTTATTATCGTTATTGTTATAATTGTTATTATGATAATTTATTTTCACACTTTATTTCTTTTTTTGGGCTCTCCTCGAAACCATATGTTTATTGTTATAAATATTATTTGATTGTTATTATTAAAAGAAAGGAAAAAGGAACAAAAAAAAAAAAGGAACACCGACTTATCTTAGCCAAGGTGATATTGCTGAACTGTACGTTTCTATCATTTTCCATTACACAAATAAAGAAATAAAGTTTTAATACTTATCATCCGCTAGTTTCTCATTGATGCGTCGTGGAAACGCTAGGTTACGGTTAATAGAGCAGATCTCGTTAGAAGTCGAGCAGATTTTGAACGTAGCCGGGTTTCATATAAATGCGAACTCCGCCCCTAAAGCCGAGCGTAACCTTCGTGATTTTTTGTAAACGTGAAACCATTTTAAAAACAATTCGTCCTATAGATCTTTAAATGTACACAGACTTTAATTCAACTAATGCAG
>JAOTRJ010000001.1:6469898-6481120 GCA_028564905.1 Leptodoras praelongus | reverse complement strand
TGCTCAGTTGTATAAATGAGATAAATGTACGTCACTCTGGATAAGGGTGTCTGCCAAATGCCATAAATGTAAATGTAGAGTGCAGTGAGTGGACGCAGTGTTTAGAACCTTCAGCAGTGCTGCTGTGTCTGATCCAATTATACCAATACAACACACACTAACACACCACCACCACATCAGGGTCACTGCAGTGCCGACAGTCACGCACCACTCAAATAATACCTGCTATGTAGTGGTCCTGAAGAACAGCATAAAAGGGGGCTACAGTCCAATTTTACATTTGTATTCCCTTTGTTAAACCATTATTATAAGCATGCATTTGTGTTTTTTAGCATCTTTTAACTCACTCTCACACGGTGGCTCGGTGGGTAGCAACGTCGCCTCACAACAATAAGGTCCCGGGTTCGTTCCCCGGGTGGGGCGGTCTGGGTCCTTTCTGTATGGAGTCAGCATGTCCTCCCCGTGTCCATGTGGGTTTACTCAGAGTACTCCGGTTTCCTCCCACAGTCCAAAGACATGCACGTTAGGTTGATTGGCGTTTCTAAAGTGGCCTTAGTGTGTGAGTGTGTGTGAGTGTGTGCGTGAGCGTGTGTGTGTGTGTGTGTGTGCCCTACGATGGATTGGCACCCTGTCTAGGGTTGTTCCTGCCTTATGTGGCCGGCTAGGCATCGGCTCTCCCGTGACCCTGAAAAGGAATAAGCGGCCAAGAAGATGAAGATTAACTCACTCTCTTCACTTCCTAGAAGATCTTTTTGCTGCTGGGACTCGCTTTCTGTGCTTGTGGCCAGCAGGCAGAGATAAGTGTGGCACTGGGTAAACATTAGGACATAAGCTTGCACCCTTGTGCTGATTAATGTACTGAGAGGATTGGACATGACAACCCAGTTAGGCCTGTGAGAAGCAGAGCCACGCGCCCAGAAAGACCGCTCTGTTCTCTCAACTCTGTCTTCTTCCAGGCTCTCCATCCATCACTCGAAACAAGTCACATTAAAGGGATTCACTCTTTCTCTCCCAGTGCTCTTTCTGCTCTTTCTTTCTTTTTTTTTCTTCATTCTCTTTGCACATCCTCTTTCTGTCTAAAGATGTGTTGCAACAGCGTGTTGGTTGCTGCCAGACTGTTTTTCATTCCAATTCTTTGTAATGTAAAGGAATGCATTTACGAATGTGACCGATACGTCTGTGTAATTCAAATCAGAACGTTTGGTTTTTTGTAGATTTTCGTCCAACTTGGCAACCTTGCTGTTTTCCCAACCATGTGTTATGTAAGGAATAAAACCTGATCAGTAATCAAGTCATCAGCAACATTGCAGTGTGATGCCACCACCCTGAAACTCATGTGAGCATCGAGAAACTAGAAAGCTCTCCATCCTGAAACCTTTATCAGAACACACTGATCGGTGCCGACACTAACTCCTTCCCTACGTGTTAATTAATCTTCTTACACACCAAATGCATTACACAATTTCTTTCCTTTCAACAACATAGGTCAATTTCAGACCAGGCTCCTGTTGTTGAAATCTGAAACATTCTTCCTAGTCACTGTATCTTGCTCAATAGCCATGATGGTGCAGTAACTTTACAGTACAGTAACACTTTGTGAGATTTTTATTTTCTTGGAGAACCTGTTCAACTTAATACAACTTTGCAACAAGTTAAATAATGGTTCAGGAGACAGGCTTAGACTTCAGCGCATAGTTTATTTAACACTTTAGATGAGCTTGTCAGCACTTTTAGATTTACGCTCGGGCTCTGTGTCTCGGCTCTCTGCTCGCTCTCCCCCTTTAAGCACTTCGGCTCACTGTGCGCACACACAGGCAGAAGGAGAAGTTAGGTTAGGTGTTGGCATTTGAACTGCGCTTGGTCACGCTCTTGCTGCTACATATCACCGCTGTCTGACTTAAGCCGGGGATCCTTCCGGCCTGCAGTCTCCCCCCTTTCTCCTCCTGTTGGGAGAGGACGTCCGCCACAACCGTCTGTCCACCTGGGCTGTGGATCACCTCAAACTTGAAAGGTTGAATAGACTAGACTAGACAGCCATGCATTGGCATCCTTCATGTGGTGGAGCTGTTGGAGCCGGGCATGATCCAAACAAAGCAAGGGCTTCCCCAGCAGAGAGTGAGGGCCACCCCACTGCACCCACGTAATGGCCAGGCACTCCATTTCTACTGTGGTGTACAGCATCTCTCATTTTGCTGCAGATAGTTTGTTAATGTGGGGCATGGTATAGGCATTGCATTTATTAATCCAGAATGCTGCAGCTCGACTTGTATTCAACCTTCCCAAGTTCAGCCATGTCCACCAATGCCATCACCACTGCTGCGCTCCCTTCACTGGCTTCCTGTAGCAGCTCGCATCAGATAGAAAACCCTGATGCTGGCCTATAAAGCCAAAAACGGTCCAGCCCCTCCCTACCTGATGGCAATGGTCAAAGCTCGATGCGTACCCAGAGCCCTTCGTGCCTCAAGTACGACTCGACTCGACCCACCGTCATCCAGGACACATGGGAGACAAGCATCCAGACTTTTCCCTGTCCTGTACCAAGGTGGTGGAATGAACTCCCCCTGAGTGTCCGAACAGCGGAATTGCTCGCTGTCTTCAAACGCCGACTGAAGACCCGCCTCTTTCGAGAGCACTTGAATGAGCACTAACTCAAAGCTGTTTCCGCACTTATATGTCTTGTTCTTCACTGGTTTTGTGTAGTTTAGGAATACTTGGGTTCTGGGACTAAAATTCTAGCAGTATCACAGCTCAAAGTACCTTGAATTCAGGTCTACCAGTCTTAGCATTGGATATTCCATGTTAATGACTAAGCACTCTTGTAAGTTGCTCTGGATAAGAGCGTCTGCTAAATGCCATAAATGTAAATGTAAATTTAGACTCCACGTCGATTTTATGATAGGCAACACAGAAGTGGACCGACCCAGAGCTACTGCACCATTCGCTGCATGACTCCTCAGTTATAAGCTCTGAGCTCTTCCCTGCCCGCCTACAAACCACTACTCCTAGGGGCATCTCAGTGTGCTGCTCTATGAGGTCTATGCACCTGGGCAGAGCGGAGAACAATATGAACAATTGCTGTGTAAGAATACATCTGACATCACTGGCCAGTTACATGCTGTTTGTTTTTCCTGCTCTGTACACTTTAGAGTCATTAGTCACTACTTAATGCCTTTGATGTTGAACTGTAACAGTCTCAAAATGGCATACTTGTAGACTGTACGCTCAATCCTTTCTCATAGGTGTATGCTAGCTCTTCTGTTTAATAGTAGCAAAAAATGTTACACTATACTGTCATGTGACTACCTTTTTCTCAGATTCACTTGTGGATGCAGTTCCTTCTAAAATGACTTTTTTTGTGGTTTAAATACAACAGTACAGGGCACAGCTAGCATAAACGGCTAAGTTCCTGTTCCGGGGTCAAGTAAACCTCCAGAGCCAGTTAAGAGACAGAGAGAAGAATATTGATTGACATTAAATGTAATACTTTGTTAATAAATGACTGTGAATAGTCAATAATGTGAATATAACACGTTCTGTGTGTTTTGTCACTATCGCTGAATAGTTGAGTGTTAGCATTAGCTTTTTCATGCAACTTAGCAGAGTAAAAACTTCAGTTAGCTGCAATAATAAGATGACACTTCATCACAGTTTCACCGAGTTTAGTGCTAATATGGAATTTTGAACATAGCCTTGTGGGTCAGTTACATACAGTGGGCCTGATCACACTGGATACAAAAGAATGAATGAATTTGCAAATCATTTGGACGAGCATTTATACAAGAGCTCTGATATACAAGTCAAGGGAAAACTTTCGGATACTACAAGCTCCTGAGTTTGAGTAGATTTACATAAATCACATCAATTAATAAACCGTATAATTTATATGCACAGATTAGGTTAAACCGAAATCAGTTCAATTACAGATACGGATATAATGACATTTTGGGAACGTCTGTCCTTTCATCCAGAAATCTAAAAATTATGTAGATCAAAAGAAATGGCATCCTACAAAAGGAGTTAGTGTGTGTTTTTGTGTGTGTCTGTGGAACAGTGCAACATCTTGCACTGTCTGAGCTGAGAAGGTTTAGCTCAGGACAAATTCCGAGACACTCTTTCGCCATTTAGTTGTCATTTTGTTCATCTCTTTGCCTTTTATGGAGTTTGTGGGCGTGGCTAAGTAGAAATGAACTGTGCTGTAAATGCACTTGGTGATTGGCTGGTTTGTCGATGGTTAACTTGAGTATGAAGAAAATCACCACTGCCTGAAAAAAATCCGGTGGGATTTTTAAATTCGGTTCAGCCCTCAAATACGTTTATACCCACCTTTTACTCTTACTAGCTTGATGTAGTTTGTGTATTTGTGTTTCTGAGTAAAAGAGAACAGAGAAAGTCAGGGATACAAACAGACTCAGACCCAAACTGCAGATTGTTCCATTTCTCAGCATCGAGGCCTCACACACACACACACACACACACACACACACACACACACACATATGCACAGTTGTACACGCAGGCACACACAGATACACACACCGCCTCAGCTCAGGTCATGTGTCATCAGCATTAATACTCCATTGTGTAAAGGGAAGGAGTTTGGCTGGAAACTTTCCTGGTCATGTGACTCCAGTCAGCACCCCGAGCCACCCGGCCCCTCTGTCGTCGATGCCCCCCTCCTCCTGCTGGCGCCTACACGGTTTGTTAGGGGTTGCCATAGGCCATCATGTGAGCTGGACACCATTTGCCAAAGTCGCAAAACACACACACACACATAAAGGCGGATCAATCTCTCCCTCATTTTATGTACATATTAACTGGCATGTGGCCGGATCTCTTTCATCAGGGTTAAATCAGAGAGCTGGTGCTAATCGTAACAATACAAGGCATTATGCGGTTCATATCACAGTTCCCTGTGTGTGTGTGTGTGTGTGTGTGTGTTGGCCTGTCACACCTCACCACCGGCTGCCTCTTTGGATCACAGATCTCTGTCTCTCTCTCTCTCTCTCTCTCTCTCTCTTGCACAAGTACCTTTCAGTAAGATTTGTTGATTCTCACTTTTCTAAATGCATGAAGAACCTAAAACAATCCAAGCGAACTCGGCACTACGGGGACGCATGGTGCTCTGTTTCAATTGATGATCTTGTCTCTGCACCCCAGTTTGGATGAAAAGGTATAAATAAGTTTTTTTTAATTTGTAGAATAGATTTGAAAATGTGAACTGGTGAACACATCATGAAAGGTTAAAATAAAGGAGTGTCCCCCCTTCCCAATTATTTAGTTGATGAATAGTCTCAACAACAGACCGAAAAAGAAAACGGAAAGAGGATTTTTACAAAAAAAAAGAAAAAAAAAAAGAGGTTTTAAATAAAAACTGTCTGGTGAAATCTTGTTTTTTGTGGCACAAAGAGAGATGAAGAAAGAGAAAAGGCCATGGATTGTGCTTTTACTCTTTTTCATTCTCTATCCCTCTCTCTCTCTCTCTCTCTCTCTCTCTCTTTCTCAGCCAACCCCCCCCCCTATCCCTTCGCTGGATGTCTGCCAGCCAGTGTAACCAAAGCCGATACCGGTTCTGCCCTTCCTAGAAAATTTAGGAAGCCATTAGCAACATCAAATCATTACTTTAGGACAGAGGGGGAGAGAGAGAACCAGGGAATGAGAGAGAGAGAGAGAGAAAGAGAGAGACACAGGAAGATCGGGTTTCTCAGTGTTTTCATGCGGCCACTCCATTACAGTAATGTGCTGGGGCCCATTTAACTAATGCAGAAAAGCACATTGATACCCACAATAAACAGCATTACACAGTGAATTAGAGCCCAAGATGGCACAAATAGGAATGTACTCTCTCTCCCTCTTTCTCTCTCTCTCTCTCTTACACACACACACACAAAAACCACAACAGTAGTATAAATATATGAAACTAACAAAGACTAATGGTGACAGACATGTAAACACAAAGGGACAAAAATAACACGAGGGAGCAATGAAAACACACGTTATTAAACTGATTATTATTCCGTGTATTGTTTTCCAGTATTGCTCATAAATTTTGCCCAAAAAAAGAGTTTAGTCCTTTGTTCCAAGCCAGAAAGGTTCATGACATACAGTATATCATAACCCCCTGTCTTGAGACATGAGGAAAAAAAACATAGAAACTGTTTTTTCCTATTTCCTACCTTATGTAAGGGGTAGGTAGGGGTTGCCGGGCTTGCATTCTTCACTGTTTACTGGTTGTGGATAAAAAGAATCAAATGCAGAATAGAAGAGCCTCGTCCATCAGGGTTACATTTACATTGTAGTCGTTTATAATAAACTCTTAGAATTTTTTTTAATAATTAAGTGTTATTCCAGAAGGACAAACAAGGGAACCTGTATATGTTTTTGGGTTCTTTGTAAGTGTGTCATGCGCCGATAATGTTGTTATAGTTGTTGTGTTTGGAATATTTCAAAAAGAGAATTCATCCCAATTTCATCGGCAGCCTATCGCAGGGCACAATGCACACACTATGGGGCAATGCAGCATAGCCGAGTGGGCACTGGGAGGAAACTGGAGAACCCAGAGGAATCCCACAGGGATATAAAGAGACAATGTGAAACTCTGCACAGATGGTAGCTTGCGCTCAGGGTTGAACCGATGAGCTGTGAAGTGGTATTGTTCCGCCGCATCGCGCTCTTCCGAAAATCATGTTTTGTCGTTGTCAAACCAGTACAAACTGGTTAACCAGCCTGACCAGCATGTCCAGCCTGACCAAAGATCAGTGTATATTCAAGCAATTCTTCCACTTGTGCTAAAATCTCTCAGGTTATTGTAGGACGAACTAGAAAGCCAGTTTCTGCTGCTTCCTGTTTGGGCCTGCTCTTGTTTTTGGGTGAACGGTGGACACTCAAATAAAGCGACAATCCAAAATCAATTTTGGTCCTCTGTTTTGTTTCATTGTTCATTTTTAAGCCTGAAAGTAGAGATGTGGGCTTTGGGTGTTAAAGACATGTACACCATAGGTCATATTCCTTTGTCTTGGTAGCTTTTGATGCTCTGCTAAAATGCTGTAACCGAAGCGCACCCGAAATCACAGCACACAGGGCCCATATGCACCCGCTCCACCAATTCAATTACATACATCAACAAACAAACAGCTCGGCTCAACCTGCTTACTCACCTCCCCTACTCTACAGTGCTCTCTCTCTCTCTCTCTCTCTCTCTCTCACTCACCCTCACCCCTATGCTAATCCAGTTCAAATGTAAACAGGCTTAGGTCTTCATTCCACACTTAAACCGTATCAAATGTATCAAAGCCGGAGCTCAGCGGCGTCCCTGGCTACAGCGAGGTCACGCCGCGGCTACACAGGGCCACACACCCAACTCAATTAGCCTGAGAGCCAGGCAGTCTGTCTGTCCGACACCCCTAGTGTGTGTGCGTGTGTGTGTGCGTGTGCGCAAGTGAGCACGTGTGTGTGTGGATAGGGATTGGAGGGCTCAGTGCTCGTAATTGTGTGTGAACAAACGTGTGTTCCAGTGTGTATGTTTGTGTGTATTGGGTTAATAGGTCAGAGCACGGTAAGAAGAGCAGGCAAGTCTCGGATTCTGTGTGTGTGTAAGTGTGTGTGTGCATTTGTGTGACAAAAGCCCTATGTTAACATTATGCCTTAGAGGAGACTATAGCTGGATAAAGAAATGCTCATATAGTTGAAGGGTTGTCTGTGGGTCAGAGCTATCTATACTGAAAACACTGTATTCACACACACACACACACACACACACACACACACCACGCCTGGAGAAACGCGTCATATCTATCATTACTTTGCTGTGTCTGATGGCTTAGTTACAGCTTTACCTTTAATTGTTGCAAAACTCTGACAGTGGAGACTCATTCCAAAACATGTTAATGAAGCATCTCCTTACAGAAATATTCACCATATCAGTGATTACATGTTTATTAATTTTTAAATCTTGGATGCTTCTTCTGATTTAAAGGGTTGTGACACACTAGCTCTCTTTCAGTCATCAAAATCATACTCAGAGTGATTAGTCAGCACTTTTTCGCACATCCAAATGAGCTCAGGCTCCCTGAACAAAAAAAAAAAATAAATAAATAAAATAAATAAAATAGTTATTTAGAAAGAAATAGAAAGACTGGTTGATGAGGAGTAGTTTATTATTATTATTATAATTATTATAATTATTATTATTATTATTATTATTATTATTATTATTATTATTATTAATGTGTGGTTGCAGTAGGCATTTACCCTCCACACTTATACCCCCTTTTTCCCATCCACTTCCATTGAGTTTCATTTCAGTTTCTATTTTTTTGTCATCTGTACTTCTGCTTGAATAACAGTTTGCATACACACTATGACCAGTCTGATCAACTGTATTTACACTCCCAGGAACTACATGCTTACAAACACACAATCCTGTCTTTGATCAAAAGTATTGGCACCCCAAACTACTGTGTGTGAGCTAATGTATTGGCGCCCTCCAAACTACACACTCACACACACACAATCATAGCAAAAGTATTGGCACTTTCCGCCCCAAAGTATGTCCTTATACAAACACACTAATGCTAATGGCACTGCTTTGCTGCAATCGCACTCGCATTTTCTTCAGGAAATGCACCTCTGTAATTATAATACACTTCATGTCACTGAGATCTCACAGAGGTGTGCGTGTGTGAAGAAGAGGAGATAAAGATCATTTAACACCATCTGTCTTTCTTTCTCCTTCTCTGTGCCTTGTGACCTGACTGTCTCTCTCTCTCTCTCTCTCTCTCTCTCTCATCATCTTTTCATTCTTTCTTGCTGCTCCCTTTTTTCTGTCCTCCAGTTGCACCACCTGTTTTTACTACTGAGACCTGAATCACCCCCCAACGTCCCCACTGTAATAATAAACACCGAGTGTTTTATCTCTGGGCTGTTTAGAGCAGTGTAGAGCCACACACACACACACACACACACACACTCACATCTGCAGCTGGTGAAGGCCTGAGAGATTATTGAAGGATAAAAACTAAGGGATTGACCACTGAAAACTGAGAGCTGCTTTACATAACAACGAGCAGCGACAGGGTTTAATAGAACACAGCAGAATGCAGGAAGAGGAACAGAACTGAGCAGAACGTTTAGACAGCAGACTTATTCCTGCCTCTGAAGTTCTGATTTGATTCTTCAAGTAGTTCTCTGGACTGGAGTTTCTTCAGTGGCGAACAAAAGGGTCAGAAAGGAGGGAGGAGGGACGATATCTGTAAGGAACAAGACCGGAACAGAGGTTCTCTCCCATGTGAGTGAGATAAATGTGGTCCAACACCTGGCTCACATCGGAGACAGGAAGCAGTAGAGAGTGGATGTTTCTCAAATGTGTTTGTGCCGAGCTAAACAACGGGTCACACACACACACACACACACACATGGAAGCCACGTTTGAAAGTCCGGCTGATGCAGTGTTCACTAACATCGGGTGAAATACGATTTAAATGACTCACAAACGTTTAACAATCAGGACAATACTTCAAAACAACAGATAACAGGAGGAAGAGAAAAATGGTGTCCGGTATACAAATGTGTATCTGTATTGGAGCTTCCTGTTTAAAAGATCCATCACATGCACACACACATATGCACGCAAGCACACACACACACACACCAACTGAAATATTACAAATACAGTCCCTCACTTCCCAAACACAGCTTTATGTTTCACATCGTTTAGCACGAAAAGTATTCAGCTGTAGGTACAGAGAGAGAGAGAGAGAGAGAGAGAGAGAGAGAGATGGAAAAAGTGACAGACCCATTAGCAAAGAAAGAAAGAAAGAAAGAAGGAGCGTCTCATAGAAAAAGGGAATGTAAGAAGTGGATGGAGAAAGAGACAGGTGGACAGACGATGAGATAAGGAGAGATAGAGAGAAAGAGAGCTAGGTGGGTGGAGAAAGCGAGAGATAGATGGTGAACAAATGACAGGCATACAGGGAATGAGAGGGACAAAGATGTCTATGAGGACGCTGACAATAAGTATGATGACGGTGGCAATGATGGTGATGATGTGATTCTGATGATGATGACCATGCATGATAGTGGTGATGACAGTGATGTTGATTGTGATGATGATGATGATGATGAGGAGGATGACAACAATGACAATGATGGTGATGACTATGAGGATGACAATGATGGTGTGGATGACAGTATAGCAACATTGACAGTGATGGTGATGATGAGGATGATGACAATGACAGTGATGGGGATGATGGACAATGACAATGATGGTGAGGATGATGACACTAACAATGATAATGATGATGAAGATAAGCATGACGATGATGAGGATAATTACAAGAATGATGACAGTGATGATGATGGTGAGGTTGACTATGAGAATTATGACAGTAACAATGATCATGATCAACAATGAACAATGATGATGATGATGATGGTGAGGATGATGACAGTAACAGTGATAGTGATGATGACGATGATGATAATGATAATGAGGATGATGACAGTAATGATGATAGTGATGATGATGATGATGGCGATGGTGGTGAGGATGACTGTGAGGATGATGACTAATAATGATGATGATGATGATGATGATGATAATGACAATGACAATGGTGAGGAAGACTATGAGGATGATGACAGTAACAATGATAGTGATGATGAGGATGATAGCTATGAGGACGATGACGATGATGGCAATGGTGAGGATGACTGAGGATGATGACAGTGACAATGATAGTGATGAACTTGTTGATGATGATGATGATGATGACGACAATGATGATGCCGACGGTGAGGATGATGACATTGACACTGATGGTGAGGATTACGATAAGGATGACAACAATGACAATGATAGTGATGAAGTTAAGGATGATAATGGTGATGATGATAATGGTGATGATGATAATGACGATGGTGAGGATGACTATGAGGATGACAACAATGACAATGATAGTGATGATGATGAAGATAACCATGAGGATGATGACAATGACGAAAAGACAGTGAGGATGATGATGTGGATGACGACAAAGGCAGTGAGGGCATTGACGATGAGGATGGTAACTACAGGTGTTAGACAATGAAACTGAAACACCTGTCATTTTAGACCACAATCATTTATTAGTATGGTTTAGGGCCTTCTTTTGCAGCCAATACAGCGTCAATTGGTCTTGGGAATGACGTATACAAGTCCTGCACAGTGGTCAGAGGGATTTGAA
>JAOTRJ010000001.1:6292729-6300974 GCA_028564905.1 Leptodoras praelongus | reverse complement strand
AATTTATGCAGATATTAAACCTCCACCCACTATTTATTCTGTAGCAAAATCTAGTACCATAAGGACTATAATGATAGTGGGAAGGTGAGCTGGAAAAAAAAAAATCTCTGATTCCTAAATAAATCCAGCTTCACAGAGAATTCCTGCTTCTTGTTTTTGTTTTTTAGGGGAAATCTGCTCTAAATGCAAGGTGTTTTTAAAAAAAAGGGGTAAAAACATGGGCAACACTGCTGATGAGTACGCAAAATCATTGGTGTTGAAACCCAAAGTCGCAATGTAAGATTCCCAGTCCAGGTGATTTGGATTACATCCAGGAAAACGAGGTCTAAGGTGCGAGTGGGAGCCGTTTCCAACCGATTAACGTGCAAACCGAGCTTATGCACTTCATACTATATATACATGAACAAAATACAGTACATCAGACACAGTTCAATCCATTGCAAGGTTTGATCATGAGAAAGAAAGAGAACCATAACCATATTCAGTACTTGGTCCCTAGAGGGCACGGTTTGTGAGGAGGTTCTGTTCATGCCGTGTTTTCCTGATCGAATACGTCATTCAGAGTATGAGCGTGGAGAGCAAGCCGGAAGGTCAAGGAAATGTGTGTATTTGTGCTTTAGACCCTGCAGACAGTGTCTAATCTCCAGCGCCCTGTTAATACAAGAGTGTGTGTGTAAGAATTAGAGACAGAGAGAGAGAGAGAGAGAGAGAGAGAGGTAAAGTCTTGGTTACAGCACTCAGGGACGTTTCATTTCTCCATAATGGTCTCCATCTTGGGGTTGACGAAGGAGAAGCCGGCGAACGCCGACTGATCCATGGAGTCGATCAGGTTCTTGTCGCTGTGCGAGAGGCGGGGCTTCTCGCTCAGGAACTCCCGGTCAAAGTTGCTGCAGTCGTTGGGGGATTTCTGTGGATGCAGGAGAGCAGACGTCATTCAGAGCGCAGCCTGATAATCGCCCGGCTTGCAAACGGTAATCAAACACGAGAGCAATCATACAGACTGCGTTATGCTTCATTAAAAATCAATTCACTTCCAATTAGAGCGCATTCGCATGGGACATTTATTTCTTTGACTTTCCCAGCATGTGCATCAAACCGGCACGTGCAAACAATCCTGCTTTCTTTTGCTATTCCGCAGCTCAATAACGTGATAAAATTATACAAGCGAATGTTTCCAACAAATCCTGAAAACCTGCATAGCCTTTGTGTTGATTTAACGAAAAGAGATAATTGTAAATTCTTTTTATTTACTTTTATTTGGAATAATTTACAATAATCGACTGGCTGTATCTTGCTAATGCTTTACATGCCTTTTTTAAATCAAAAATCTATACCCACTTGGGCGTAAGTAACACAAAAACACTCCAGGAAGACATATTTTGCGCAATGCAATGCCGTTTTCTCCGCCAAAACATCAAAGTAGTTTTGCATACAACCATCTGGCTAGCTTTGATGAGAGAGATGAAACCAGTAAAGCACAAATACTACTGGGACTTTCATCTAAGCCTAATTTCTGCCGATATAACGTCCTAATTGGGATAAAACACTGAACGGGCATAAAGCCGTAACGCAGTCGGCGTAATGGGCCCATTTGAATAAGTTACAGAACAGTTCTCTGACTGCTGGGAGTAATGATTATTAGCTCATCTAAAGCCCAGGGATCTTAAACCATGTTTCCAGACATCGTTCGAGCTCTTAATGATTCATTCGTCAGCTTTTGTTTGGTTTACTGATAAGATCAAAAGCCACAGACTAGCAGACTCTCTAATGAATTGTTACACAATTAGACCAGAGATGATAAGATGAGAGCAGTTAATGCAAAAAAAAAAATAAAGACCATACCACTTTAGGCTTGAAGGGGGGAGTGACCTCTCGCTTCTCAAGCGCAAGCCAGTTGATCGTCTTGAAGAAGGCGTGTCCACGGATGTTCCCCACGACGCCAAGGCGGCGGGTAGGCTCCCGCTCGAATAACTAGAAAACAGTGATCAGACACAGCTGTACATTTTTGATATACTGATTAAATCCAAATAAAGAAATACTCAAAAATCAACCTATTGAAATAAAAGACACTTCCTTACTCTTCAGAATTAAAAACGTTTATGCAGTTACTTTTCCACAAAGTTAATTCAGTGTTTTAATTAGAATAAACAGCACAGAACTACCAAGATTAAAATGTATATAGTAATAAACAGGTTATTCAGTGATTAGCACACAACAGTAGTTTACCTTCTCCAGCAGGTCCTTGGCCTCCTTGGTGATCCAGCGCGGGTAATGAGGCGTGTCCATCCTGATTGACTCAAACAGCTCGTCCTCGTCGTCACCTTGGAACGGTGACTGGCCAATCAGCATCTCGTAAACCAGCACACCGAAAGACCACCAGTCCACCGAGAATGTGTATTTCTGCCCTAGTAAGATCTGAGCACAGACACATACACACATACAAGCACGTTTGATGATTTAATCCTTTCAGTCAGTTTGGTGTTTGGGGTCAGAATTGACCAGGCTCCTTTAATTAAAGCACCTCTTACATGCTGCAGTACATCCTCTTGAGACACATTAGGGTTCATGCTGACATTATTTACAATACATTTCAATGAAACTCCTCAAAACAAGTGACAACTCAAATCAGCTAATAATGTATGCTTAGGGAAGCACTGTACAAGAACACACACACACACACACACACCTCTGGTGCGATATAATCAGGCGTTCCACAGAAAGTAGTGGCCCGATTCTCTCCAAACACGTTCTCCTTACACATGCCAAAGTCTGCAATCTTAATGTGCCCGTCTTTGTCCAACATCACGTTATCCAGCTTCAAGTCTCTGGGAAAAAAAAACACACAAAAACACATGAGAACATATGACGATCGATATACTATTATGAAATGAAACAATTCTTAAAACCACATTATAATCTTCAACGAAGGCAGTTTACTGGCTATTCAGGCAGGGTAACACGGGACAGACACGAGGAAACACTGATAATCATTTACCAGCATCTCACCTGTAAATAATGCCTCTGGAATGAAGGAACTGCAGGCCACAAATAATTTCAGCAGCATAAAACCTGAAAGGAAAGTACATAGTAAGGATCAAATTATGACACCCACCTCTACTATACATTTTACGTTCAAAGCAGCCGACCCATCTCTCTAGCCCATACTGAAAATAAAAAAGGGGGGCAGGGGTGGCTCAGTGGTTAAGGTGTTGGGTTACTGAATAGAATGTTGAGGGTTCAAGCCCCACCACCACCAAGCTGCCACTGTTGGGCCCTTAAGCAAGGCCCTTAACCCTCACCTGCTCAGGTGTATAAATAATGAGATAAATGTAAGTCACTCTGGATAAGGGTGTCTGCCAAATGCCATAAATGTAAAATGTAAATGTAAAAAAGGTAACGTTTATATAATTCACACTAGGATAAATAACATGACATGACACCATTTCCTTTGAAACTTTAAGCAATTATCTAAAATAACATCTTAGTAAGGAATGCATATACTCCCTAGCCACTTTATTAGAAACACTGGTGCACTATTATTCATGCAATTATCCAGTCAGCAGTGCAATACATAAAATCCTGCAAATACAGGTGAAGAGCTCTAGTCTACTACTACAAATCGGGCCAGGGGTGACTCAATGGTTAAGGTGTTGGGTTACTGAATAGAAGGTTGGGGGTTCGAGCCCCAGCACCACCAAGCTGCCACTGTTGGGCCCCTGAGCAAGGCCCTTAACCCTCAACTGCTCAGTTGTATACATGAGATTAATGTAAATCACTCTGGATAAGGGTGTCTGCCAAATGCCATAAATGTAAATGTAAACAGCCTACAACAGCAGGTCCCGCTCCTGTAATCATGCAAAGGCTTTACTGGACAACAGAAGACTGGAAAAAGGTCAGGTGCACGAGTTTATCCTGTACACCCCTGCCACCTGATAGGCTCATTTGAAAATTGCACTTTTTACTAGAAATACTAGAAATACTCTGGCTTTAATTAGTAACTGGGAAAAAGCTTAGATTTACTTCACTCTAATTAAGCCCTGCAGCACATAAGCTTATGAGTCTTTGATCTATATAATTAAATGTTTTACTCTGGGTGCACTGCTTTAATACAGTATATATCTAGAGTCCCATTATGCTCTGAGACCAGCCAGTTAATAAGTAATTGAATACGAACACTGAGGTAGGTTTTGTTTTTTTCTATGCTACAAGCAATGAAACAGATATAAGAATCCCCAAAGGAGGCAGTGTATTCCTATCCTTGAGATGTCTAGAATCAGAAAAACTACTGACATATAAGATTATAACATTAAACAGTGTGCCAGTGGGATGTTGTATCAGGATTATTATCTTCTATTCCACATTCAGGGTATAATGAATATCACTGCCAGTCTTCATGTTTAAGAAAGCATACATAGTCTATATTTAGAGCACCACATTTAATGAAAGACTGTTGAGTTTATCAGATAATAAAACACTCTTCTATTCTTAGTGAGTACTCTAAGAACAGAAAGCGTCTTCTCTGGCTGGTTGTGCAGTTCTTTACGTTTTAAAAAACGATGTCAGTCACTCACGTGGCTCTGTAAAGATCAAATCTGCCTTTATCCTGAATGTGAAACATCAAATCTCCTCCATTCAGATACTCCATCACAAAGAATAAGTGCTCCTGTGGACACAAATACACCGGAAGTGCATTACAAAACATGATGTCATTAAATACAGCAATATTACTCTGACACCGTTCAGCCAAAATGGACGGACACTCATAAAAGAACTATTTCTCTGTTGTAGCAGGCAGACTGGTAGTTCCAGCGTGATTTACTAATTACACTTAATTAAAGCTAGATTTGAATGAAAACGAGCTTTGAGTTTACGAGGTTGTTGTGGCGCTCAGAACTAGTCTCATAAACAAAGCTTGAAAGCTGAGTTTCACCCGAGAACTGTTAACACACCTTGGTCTGGATGGTGCAGTAGAGGTGCGTGAGGAAGGGGTTTTCCCAGGCTAATGCTAGCACCCTTTTCTCCACCATCGTGCACTCCACGTCGTCGTCCATCAGCACCACGTCCTTCTTCAGCGCCTTCACTGCGAAGAACTCGCCGCGGCCTTTCAGCTCTGCCAGCAGCACCTAGGACATACAAACACGGTACTGATGTTTCAGTACATATTACAGGCTTGATGTCTATGATGTGTATGTGTAAAAATCAATGATACTATTCATTCTTTTAAACATGTTCTGATCAAACCAATCTATTAAAGCGCAAGCCGACGCGGGTTTGTGCGTTTACTCTGTGTATGCGCGTGTTCTCACCTTGCCGAAGCTGCCTTTACCCAGCACTTTGTGGAACTCAAACTGGTCAATGGAGAGGCGTATGGAATGTATCTGGTGTGGCACTACCTGAGGCGTGGGAGTTTGATCATCCCACAGCTTGTCATAGGGAGCGTTATCTGCTAACATACACAGAAAAAAAAACCAGGACAACATCAAATCATCAGCAGTACTAGGATGATTTAGCAGCAACACCCACATAATTGAATCATTCTGCTAAGTCTCACACGAGAACATTTTCTGATTTGCCCACAAGTTGAATGTGTGATGCTGATTTACAACGTTCTTCTTGCAATTATTGCTTTTGCAATTATTAAAGCAAAAACGAGAATGGAGAATCAGATCAGCTGTGATCTTGGATACGTATTGAAAAAAATAGATAAATAAATAAATGAATAAATGGGATAACTTCCTCACTAATTAATCACAAGATGTGGACCAATTCCCAGAAATGTTGCATTAAACCAATAAAAAAAAAATTAAAAAAAAAAATCATTTGATACTTTCTTTTAATGTCTACAAACTCTTAATATAATCTTTATATTTAAAATATCTCAAATAATTTTCAGTTTATATTGCATTATAATTTATTATATAAAAATTATATAACAACATTGTAAGCAGGAAAAATATATCATTTGTAAATATTTGAACATCAAAAAGATTTAAAGGATTAATTGAAACCAATATCACATCTACAAAAGGATATTGTGGTTTTTTTTAACCTGATATTATATCTTCATTTTGTTTAGCCCTAAATATTTAACACTTATATCTGAAAAGCTGGGCTTTATTTGCACCAAAGGAAAGAAAGATAATGGAATATTAGAGGCTCACCACTAGGGTCCAAGGGCCCATGTTTGGCTATATCCTGGTAGATGCCGATGTCTGACAGATTGGGATCAGGGCGCTTTGTGGAGGATTTCTGAGTACAATACGATTCATAACATGTCATTAAAAACTATTTTCTCACCATCCAGCATCATGAAGTCATTACAAAGAGTCAGCAAATACAAAAACAGTAGGAAGTGAATGTAAGTTGATGTAAATGGATCTGTATAAACCATGCTGTGGGTCACCTACCACGCTAACTTGCGTCAGAGCTTCGGCTAGAAGTTTCTGGTTTATACCGCACAGGTTTGCTACTTTTGTCTGGCATTTGTGGTGGACGTTCATCCCACAGTCTAAATAAAGAGAAGCCAGACATTTAAATTAAAAACAGTAGAGAGGGAGAGAGTGGGGAAATAGTGGAGAACAGCAAAGGGAGCTTTGGTGATACAGTACATTAGCTTTATTTATATACAAAGGTTGATTGACTATAAGTGAACACACACTTTATACTCATGCACCTTACACTTGGTTCAAAACGACAGCGTTAACATGATAATTGTGTGGGATTAATACTGGGTTATTAGTCTACATTAAAACATAGCGTATATATATGTATATATATATATATATATATATATATATACATGCAGCATTAGGAGAGGTTAAATAAATTGAATAGATATAGCCAAAAGAGCTGTGTGAAGACTGAGAGGCATTAAATCCTGTCTCACCTTCACATTTGAGGCCCTGCTTGACCATTCCCCAAAGCAGACTTCCACAGTGATCGCAGAAGGTAGGACTCATGTAGTTGTGCGTCTTGAAGCGATGTGGCATGTCGATCTTGAAGCGCTCTTTCTGGAACTGCAGACACACAAAGGAGCCATAATTTACCTGCCACAGTAGACCCGAAGGTCTGTGATTTTGAACGCAGCCTCTGCCCCGCTGCATGGTGCCCATCTGATGAACAGGACCCTTAGAGCTTATCTCAGTCTACCGGTAACTACTACCAGACTCCTACAGCCTTGAGAAGCTCTGATATCAGGGAGTGTCTTTTGTCTATAAAACACATTGTAATATTTCCCAAGCAGATCTTTAGCGTGTGAAATGTAGGATAGGTTCAGCAACTCTGTAGGCTAATCCAGCAACTCTGTAGGCTAATCCAGCAACTCTGTAGGCTAGGTCCAGCAACTCTGTAGGCTAGGTCCAGCAACTCTGTAGGCTAATCCAGCAATTCTGCCTCACTGAGACTGAGCTGCATGGGATTTAAGAGCGCACATGCCTCTATTGATTGATCAACAGAAGACTCTGATCCTTGTTAGTCTGTAAGTTGCCAGTACTTCTGGAACTTGACCCTTTCACACCCAGACCTGTCCTAAAGCTTTCTGCTTTGAAAAGGTGCATGATATGGTTTTGATATTTTCGGCAAGGAGATGCTTAGTTAATATTTATGGAGTCTCCAGTGTCAGTGCTTTGAAACAGAGGTAAAGCTGTAAAATCTTCCATTATGGAAAGTCTCCAAGATGGTGGTGTTCATGGACAATACATAAAATAATACGTTTTCATGTAGTTTCATGTAACAGAATGCAGTTCCACAGCTTCCAAACTCATGTCACTTCTATTATGTTAATGCTTCAGTTCCTCGATGGCTAATTTCTTTCCAGTTGTTTACTTACGTGCCTTTTTTTTTTTTTATCAAATTCTACTCAGATCTTAAATCAATCTCTTGCACAACTACGTTCTATCGGCCAAAGCAATCACAAGACCGCCTCTTTGATACTTTTCAACTGAAGCATTTACAGACAGTCCCTTGGTCACTGGCATGCGCTGTGCGGCTGATAGGAGATACCTTATTGCTAACATATGTGTTTACTTAACAGATAAACAGCATGTTGGTCCTTACCACGGTGTCTCGGCTGTTGGCTGCCGTCCCTGTACATCTCCCAATGATCTTATCAATGCACTTTTTGTGAATAGCCGCATTGCATTCTGGGAAAGGGCAGGGGACCAGAGGTTAAATTACATGAGAAACTGTATTAATGAATCTGACTGCTTACTAATTAATACAAGTGCTATGGGTAAAATATTACTGT
>JAOTRJ010000001.1:6285229-6287729 GCA_028564905.1 Leptodoras praelongus | reverse complement strand
GCTGCACCTGTGATACCATGGGACTCAAATCATGACCATCCTCCATGTTTAATCAATCTGAATCAGCACAGACACTGGAAGAAGCTGATCTCAGATCAGATTACAAGAGTACTGCCACATGTACATTGGAAGAAGCTCTAGAATTCAAAAGGCACTAATAAATAGATGCTGGTGGACCCAGTTTGGACACTAAAAGATGCTGATCAGAGCAAGTCATAACTATACTGCACTCAAGCCAGCATTAACCCAGGAAGGAGATGAGCTCCGAGCAACATACGAGTTCAAAGGCACTTAAAAGGCACTGATGCTGAAGGAAGCTGATCCTAGGTCAGCTCTAAAATTCTCTGACACAAAAACTGCCTTTGATCCTAGAAAAAGCTGATCCCAGATCAGCCCATGAGTTTACGGGTACTCAAGCTGGCATGACGTATCAAGTGAAGTCTGGAAGAAACTGACCTCAGATCAGCTGCAATTTGCAATGGCATTAAAAAAACAGCATTGAAGCTGATCTCAGATCAGCTCACATGTTCACCAGCTGATCCTGGGACGAGTTCAGTGGGACTTAAACTGATCCCAGATTACAGCACGATCACAATGTTGCTCTGAAACAAAAAGACAGAGGGAATGAGCGCTGGGTTTTAGCACGTTGCTATGGTGAGGATTAGACTGCGCTTGAGCTGCAGATTCCAGACGGCTGAACAGTCAGTTCCTGAGCAGTGTAGACAGCTTTCCCTAGGAACCCTAGAGGTTTTGCTTCTTATCACAAGCTCAATGTCAACCCCACCCCCCACAAGAAGCTTTCAACTGAGTGCATTTTTCAACAGCAGATAAGCTACGCATGTTCCAAAGCAAAGACACATGCGGATATTTCAGTGCCCATGCCGATAAGGCATGTTTACATCATAACAGGACATTGCAAGTAGCAGCCGGGGAATCTCGACGTTGGGAAATGGTCCTCTAAAGAAGGACGGGACAAACCAAACTGGGGGGATGTGGATTTCTCTGCACCAGTGGGGCACTGATTAAGGGCAGGAATGAAATGTGGGGCAGGTGGAGTGGGACTGAGTGGGACTTTGTTCATCTAGAGGTCTGACGCACTCACACTCGCACTCACACAGAAAGCACACACGTTTAAAAGCATATGAACAAACCGTGTCATTGAATAGGAATATTTTCACACAAGAGAAACAATTTTAAGAATGAAGCATACAACACGAAACTGGTAACAACACACGCACACACAAATACACACTCAGACATAGCTGCAGATGACGTTAAAAAAGGCCCACTAGTTTCCCAGGAGAGAGTGGAAAAAATGAGCACATGATACAAAGGAGGGGACAGAGAAAGAAAGAGAGAGAGAAAGAGAGAGAGAGAGAGAGAGAGAGATACAGCAAGACACAGACAGAGAGAGTGAGAAAGAAAAGCAAAATGTATATGAGATGCAAACACACCCACAAACTTCACACCATTACCTTCTTACAGGCTTAAAATATAGACTGAAATTTGTAATAATACAGTCTAATATAATTCATAATAAACTGCCGATCCCTTCAAATCAATTTTTAATCCATTTAAAAGGTTGGAGATCGCCGTGATGAACAAAATGGCTGTTGTCTGTAGTTCTCCATGAGCAAGCTTATATTTGTATACACTCCTCCATCAGGCTTGAAACCTTCCTCTGAATCCTTGATCACTGTTGTAGTGTAGTGTTAAAGTGTGTGTGTGTGTGTGATTATGACCATTAAGTGTTTTGCAAAAAAAAAAATCAGTTTCATGGAAAGCTGAAAAGTCAGACACTGAGTATTAGTGACTAATGAAGAAGTGCAAATAAACAGGCAAATCACAGATTTCCATTATTATTCCTATAGTAAGAACATATGGAAGGAGTCTCCAGTATCAGTGCTTTGTAAAACAGCGCTTAAACTAGATTTCATTGCTGAAATTTCACAATTTCACAAACAATGTTCGACACATGAATTTGCATCCTCGACTAATAGCACTACTGCTTTGTGTGGTGACCCGAAGGGGCGGGGCTTAGTTTATTAATACTGCAGATACAACAACATGGAGGAAATGGTAATTGTAGCCGAATCTAAGAAGGCTTTTTAGGCTTCGAGAGAAAGAGTAAAAGTGAGGCTGTTGGGGGAAAAGGATGTTTATAGCTATAAGTAATAACAGGAACTTGCTTCTTGGACATTTTACATCATTTTAGTTTAATGACTACAAACGTAACTAAAAAAAAAAAAAAAAGTATGTGATATATATGATATGATGTTCTTAAATAAATAAAAAAAATTATGTGATTTAACAACAATAAAAATGTCTGGATCTGCTTTTAAAAATGAGTCAGTGATTAGGTAAAAATAAATAAATAAATAAAATTTAATACATACACACACACATAATGATATTGATAAATGATGAAGATTGGCCACCAGGCTGGTCCAGTTTAGCCATGAAACCTCCCACACTAAAATGACAGGTGTTTCAGTTTCAT
>JAOTRJ010000001.1:6168139-6179852 GCA_028564905.1 Leptodoras praelongus | reverse complement strand
GGAGAACATGCAAACTCCACACAGACATTTCCCAGGTCGCCCCACCCGGGGATCGAACCCGGGTCCTTCTTGCTGTGATGATCTACTAATTCCTATAACATTTCTAACCTATTGTTTGAACTGAATTGTAAACCTTGAGACCATATTGTGTAGCACTTAGAAGTGCTCTCTGTTTTGTGACCCGTTTTCCTCTGTGGTCGACCAGCAGAATTTGCTCAGAAAATCAAGAATATCAAAAGCAAGAGGTAAAGAGAATCCACAAATGTTTTTGTGTTTACGTAGGAAGGTTTGTGCATGCTGTTCGTTTGCACCGTAATTAGTGTCACATTTCCTGACCTGCCCTTGTTAAATAATTATATTTAAGGATTTCTTTTTTGTGGATTTGAATGTTTCCGGTGCAGGTCCTCGCTCTGGTTCGGCAGTACCGGAACCGGAGAGCGCGCGTGTGATGACGCTCATTAACTTTCCCCCGACGCTGGCTCGCGAGCGCTTTGTTGCCAGGCAGCGGCGTCGCTCTCCACGAGCAGGCTCGCGCAGCAAGCAGGCGGACAACAACACTCGGGCAAAAAAATGGTCTGAGGAGGACACTTTAATGCGGTTTAATTAGAATTTCATTTGGCCTAAACGCGCAGGCAGCGGGAGAGGAGAAGAGAAAGGGGACGTAGTTAACATTTGGTGGACTTAATTGGGACCCTTTCTTCGTCGCCTCTTAGCAGAAACGCGCCGACACTGCCCCCGTTAATCTCCCATTTACAATCGATTGAGTTGGCCAAACAAAAAAAGTCCAGGTCTCCTTTTCTTTCTGCGTCTACCAGGCTTTTGTGGCGGCTCCAATGCCTCCGTTCTGGGCTGATCTCGGCTCTCCGTTGTTGATAATTAATGCGTCCTTGTTCCCCTGCAGAAATCCGCCGCTCTGCGCCTTTCCGCGGCCTCCGCCGTAATGAGTTCCGCCGGCAATTAACATGTTTCTAGCAGCAAAGCTGGTTGCTCAGATGTTTGATAGGTAAAGTGCGGAGAAAAGGGCAACAAGGCCGCCTCTAGGTTGTTTACTTCTCTCTCTCTCTCTCTCTCTCTCTCTCTCCTCTTCTCAGAGATGGGCAGCTTTGTGAAAAGTGCTGCTTCTTCTTTTTTTCCCGTCTCGCACAAACATGGCTTTTCGGTGACACCCTTCCCACCAACTGCTTTTGTTGATATGAAATGATCTAATACACAACTGTGTGTGTGTGTGTGTGTGTGTGTGATTTAGTTAGACATTTGATGTTGAATAAAAGTAGAAGTGTGTAAATAATAATAGCGGTGAAGTTCTGCAGGTTGCTGATGGGAGGATGTGAAGCTCTTGAGCGGATCTCCGGCGTGTCCTGATGTCTCAGGGCAGGTGTGTTTGTACTGGAATGGGGTTGGGGTGGAGTGTAGGCGTACAGATGGCTTTAAAGACTATTATACAATAGGTAGGCTTTATTATCTAGTGTCGTATTAGGATTGACTAGTAGTATTTTCTAATATTTAGTGTTTGCATTTCAGTTAATTTCATAGAGACCTGTTATGACTATCAGTGATTTATATATTTGTGGTCTATATTTTTAATTCAGATTGTGAAATGTTTATCATTGATTCATTCATTAACTTACACACACACACACACACACACACACACACACACACACACACTTTCTCCGCGCCACAATTACCGAAACGCTATTTAAGATGATTATTTTTATTATAATATTTTAGAGTGTATAAACTAATAGGTGAATAAAACTGCGTGTTTTAAATGCGCCCTAAAATAATTAAGTTTTATTTATTTACTTGTTTATTAATTAAATAATTAAATCAATAAATCTGGGCTAGTCAATATTTTCAACAGTTTAAATCATTTTAATTTTCTAATTTAAACTTGTTCACTAGTATTTATAAAAAAAAAATTGCAGTCTTATTTGCACGGATAACCTCTTTGTGTTTTCCATTTGAATATTTATTTTTATTATTATTAATATTTAGTCATTCTTGAAAGTATGGCGACTTTCTGTTCTGCGGAATGGTGAAATGGAATTGAATTGTGTTTTCCTGCAGTTTTGTGAGGAAACTGTGACTGGTGAAATTTCTTTTGCACGAATAACCAAAGTTCCTGCTCTTTAATGTGGTGCAGAATGGCAGTAATGGCAGCGCGCATCATTAATCAGATGGAGAACCTAATTCAAAAACATATTTTCATTTAAAGTCGGAGTAATAATCGGGCATGTTTTAGCTTTAAACTGAGATGTTTCGTTGTATATATCGCGATTCTGAGGCTCGGTAGGGTTTAGTCTTCCTCTCCGGTTCCCTAGACGTTGCCCGGTAATTGGGACGCGGAGATTGGTGATCACGCGCTGCTCTCTCTCTCTCGCGCTCATCACTGTTTCCGCGAGCGCGTTTAGGATAATATTGTTCCAGGAGCCGCGGGCGGAATACATCCCGCCTTATTAAAGTTATTAAATGTGGACTTTTATTATCGACCAGAATCACTTCATGAGAGCGCCTGGATGCGCAGAAGCTTCCCCCCGAGCCTCTTTACTTGATTAAGATAATGGGACTTTGAAGAGTCCATGTTTTATCTGATAATTTGAGCCATTAAACGGAAGTCGAGTGCGCGTGCCGGTCGGACGCCCGAGTGTGTACGCTTGACTGGCTCCGACATTGCATTAGGAAGGTGTGTGTTGTTGCTTTGTGTGCGTGTGGTGTTTGGTAGAATGGGTGTCGTTATTGGACCACAATTCGGGAAATTAGAGGGAAATAAGAGAGTCGCCTTGACGTAGGTGGAAATGTGTCTGGAAATGGCACTGAATGGTGAAGCTGCAACTCTCCTGGTCCTCAAAGTGCATGCATGCATGGATATTTTATACAACAGAGGTCTTTAAACAAACAAATCAAGATGAATGCATTGAATAAAATTTAGTATTAAATGTAAATATTTCTAATATTATCTATAACCACGCTGACATATTTATATTTATAATGCAGACACTAAATAAAAAAGAATACAAATAAGCCTATATTGGCATTCGTTTTTAAAAGTGCTCTTTCAGTATTAATGGTCTACTAATGACTGCAAACACGCAGTAATAACATTGTATGATCCATGAATGTAAATATTTATAAATATTATTTTTAAAACAAGGTACTTGTTATTAAATTACAGAGCATTGATTTGTGCAGCAAGGCATCACGTGTTAGACGAATAAAACTTAATAAAACGCTTGGAAATAATTTTAAATAATAGTTTATTCTGTTTTATTTACAATTCCGCTGTGAAGTGATCCTCTCATCCAATCATACCCGATTTCGGGATTAGTTTTGTACACAGAGTAGCTAGTCAGTAGCTGATGTCCGTTTAAAGCGAGTCTCAGTTTTGTCCTCTGGAGGATTCCTCTCCTGTCTGTAAGCAGGCCGCGTTGTTTTCGTGCAGCTTCCGCACGTGTTTTTTCAAATCAAAGTTCCGGCAAAAGCCTTTCCCGCACGTCCCGCACGTGAACGGCTTCTTGTCGTTGTGCGTGTGCATGTGGAAGGTCAGGTTGTAGATCTGGTGGAAGGCTTTGCTGCAGATCGTGCACTTGAACTGTTTCTCGCCGCTGTGCGTGAGTTTGTGATTTTTGTAATTGCCTGCAGAAACAGAAGAAGCGTTTAGTAAAAGCGCGCACGACCCACAGCCGCACGGAGAGCTGCATCTGAGGAAAGCGAGCTTTTTTCTCAGTCACTGCTTTGCATGATGTAGTCAAGAGGTTGTCAAGCTTGTTCACTATCAAACTCCCAAACAGCCTGAAACTGTCAGATTATAAAAGAGACACAGGCTTTGCGCCATGACCCATGGAAAATTAGCAAATTCTTTTGCAGCATTACACGACAGTTCATATTTACATCCAAGCCTGTGTGCATGTTTCTGCTGCAGAGCCTGCACTGGCTTTAGCACATCCCAAATCATTGACCGTAAAATGTTTACAAAAGGTTCACTTCTTACCTTTTTGGTGAAACCCTTTCCCGCAAAACTCGCACACAAACGGTTTGTAGCCGGCGTGGATTCGCACGTGCGTGTTTAACGTCGAACTCCTGTTGAACGCTTTTCCGCACTGGTTACATTTATGGGGTTTTTCCTGTGAACAGGTGGTTATGATTCGTTTATTAAGCCTACATGGAGCGTTAAAGAACAGTATTAATTCAGTGCAAATGCAAAATACGTGCGCTATATAATAATAATAATAATAATAATAATAATAAGGCAGCACTGGATATACATGACTTGTAATGACACATTTAACGGTACTCACTTGTGTGTGTATGATTTTGTGTCGACACAGTGTGCTGGCCTGGCGGAAACCTTTCCCACACACTTTGCAAACGAACGGTCTGGCGCCCGTGTGCACCGGCATGTGGCGCGTGAGGTTGTAGTGCGCGTTAAACACCTACGAGCGACAAAACAGCGACATGCACTGATTAAAGAAGAGAGAAAAAAGACCAAAGGAAGGTGGTATAGCAATCCAAGAGATTCTGGTGCTAAAGAAAAATGTTTGCAGGGACATTTTTGTGCACTTGCATTAATGTACATCCCTATTTGAGAATACACATTTCTGCTAATTGCCCACTACTTTTGATACTAACACTTTTGATGTGTAAATATTTCTTGCGAGTTTTTTCTACGCATGCAGTGCTGGATTGCAGTGATGGAAAAGTTTTTTTGTTGAACCGTAAGAAGAATTGCATTGTAAACTTTCCAGTAATTTACCTTTCCACAAACTTCGCACGTGAAGTTCTTTGGTTTCCCGTCCGCAGGACAGGTATTGGCCTTGCTGTGCACTTTGGCGCTGTTTTTCTCAGAACCCAGCCCGTGGTTCTCCTTCATGAGATGGTCCAGCTGACCGGGGAGACGCTCTTTATGTGGATACTGCGGCGTGGGCACTTTGTCGGCCAGTTTTGCGCTCTCAAGCAGCAACAGCTTCTGGTGCGCAGTCATCGCCTGCGCCTGCGAATTGGCAACCACTGAGGAAAACAAATGTCCGCTGAGCAGCTCGGATTGGTGATACGCAGCATCCAGGTAATTGAAATAGTACAAAGACGCGTTGCCTGGCATGGTCATTGCTTGATGGATTACTTGAGGTTTGATAACCCTGCTCCCTGGCAGCAAGTCCGTTTTAGTGCACGCACCGCAGCTGGATTTGCACGTCGCCGCCGCCGAAGCGCACAGAGCACCCCGCAAATTCGCTCTCCAAAATTCGGAGTAGTTCACCAGCGCCTTGGCCTGGAGGTCGTAGGCTAAAGGTTGGATGGGAATCATGCAAGGGATGGGCGCGCAAACACCCGTCGTCCTCTTCCCTTCCGTGTCGTTCGGTCCTCTGCGCTCCTCCGTCGTCTTGGACATGATCCTGTCAATGGAGAAAGCCAAGGGTTTTGGAGAGGACTCGACCGCGCTCCTGGGTTCGAGTCTCGGGCAGGACATGACAGTGTCCAGGGGCAAAGAGCTCGCCATCGCTTCGCTTTCCTGCCGAACTTGGTGTGAGCAGCGTCCTTCACCGGTGTCTCCTGCTGGAAGCCAGAGAATCAGGGACACAACATCAGTTTTAATAAGCACCTCGCTTTCACAGTGTCACCCCCCTCCCTCCTCCCATTTACATTCAAATGACCATCTCGGGAACAATAGCATCCAGGGGTAGCAGATTAATGCTCATTAACTAGTACACACAAAATTAACAGGACATTACAGACCTCGTTAAGGAAAGAATAAGACAGAACTCCCCCCTCCACTGCTAGGTTCGCTCGTGGAAAACGCACAGCCAAAAAAGGTGATGATGTAGTTTACCTTTTCCCCCCTCTGACAGCAAGTGGTGTATTCACTGCTAACTGCGCTCTGTCACATTTTCCACACACACTCTCTGATGAGCTCCTTTCTCTCGGGGTGACACGAGAAAGCCATCGCCATCTCCTGTCCCCTCTGCTACCGCCCATTTATACGCAGCTATGGGGGTGGTTATCCACGACAGATAGTACAGATTATTAGTTATTAGTGTGTCTGGGCCCAAATCGAGTGGCAGCTACACACACACACACACCCACACACACAATTAATTCATATCCATAACCTGCACGTGCATGTTACATGCATTAAAGCAGCACTGCTTCCTCTTCTTCCTCTTATTATTATTATTATTATTATTATTATTATTATTATTATGCATATGCATATGCATATTCGTGTATACACATTTTATTTATATTATTTAATATATGTTGTTCTTCTTGGTCATAGTGGTGCTTTGTTTTCTAAGCTGTGAAGGTGCATGCTTTTTACCTTTAAGAAGACACCAGAGTGCAAAGTTACATAATTAAATTAAAGCTGCGCACCAATTCTATAGGCCTACCTTAAATTATATTTAATGTACATATTATTCACATTTCCAGATCGTACCTTTAGTGCATGGTACATTTATTTCTGAGAGTGTATATATTTTTAGCCAATTTTAATAGTTTTTGTATTGTTGGTGTTCTATCCATTTCTAAAGAGATTTGTATTGGTTTTATTGTCTTCGAAGTTTATTTTTATATTTTTATTTATTTATTTATTTTTTATTTAGGCTTATTTATTTATTTGCGAGCAGTATTTATATTTTTACGTTTTCCCACGCCAAACAGATGATGAAGACTCCTGAGCTGTCGGTCGTTGTGTGTGAACTCATTTAAAGTCAGATTTTTTCCCCCCCGACTTGTTTCAGTTTTCATCTCCACTCTTTAATCCTCGTCATTTCCAATGGCATTTCCAGGCCGGTTTATACTTGCTATTTGTATAATGAACAAGGTCCAGTTTCCACCTGTTTAAGGAGTAAATTGCGAGAGCAGAGCCTCCCTCGGATCCTATTAAACGTTTTTTTCCTCCTTCGTCCATTCACAAGAGCCAATTTTGCAGCGCGATTCAGAGCTCAGACTCAGGAGAGGGAAAAAAAGAAGCAGCAGCTCTTTCACTTTTAGCCACTAAAGCACTGCGTGGAACCTGGTTTTGTGTTTTTTTTTCCCCCGAAATAAAAGAACGGATTAAAGGAGGAAAGAAAAGACTCTGCTTGAGCAGAGGTATACCAAGCAAATAAAAAGAGGCCCTTTTAAAAAGCGGTGCGTAAAAAAAGAGAAAAGTTTGCTGGAATCCAGAGTTTTGTGCGCTCGCTACAATGACCAGTCCCCCTCTCGTCTTTTCTTCCTGAGGACCTGCTTGAATTCATTTGTTTGCAGACGATTTTACCTGAGACTCACAACAAATTGTTACCAAAATCCCTCCAGAAGGAACACAGCGCGCTTTGCCGAATCGATTGCATTTTTTTCCCCCCGTCAGAAATTCTTTTAGTGCTTTCAGAGCTGAACACGTTTGTGTGTACAGATTCGGCTGAATCGAACCAAATATTTCCATTACGGTTTTAGTTATAGTAAATATTTATTTATGAACGTCTATTACAAAGTTTCCTGCTTTTTGTCAAGCCGATTTCGATTCGTTTGTGTTTTCGTGGCCCAACAATTTTTTTTCTTCTTTTAGAAGGAAAATGGTTGAAATTGAACACTTCAGTGGGTGGAAGAATTTCATTTATTCATTATGTTGATGAAGTAATGTACATCATTTCCCTCCACAAACACATAAAGTAGGCTATGACACGATCATCTATCATACCGGTGGCAAAAAACACCACCTTTTATTTAAAGGTACTTTTGGGAAGGAAAATAGTTTATAATATTACTTTAATGAAGCTTTTATTTTTTTTTTTTTAATATATTTTATTTTATCATGATTTTATCGCGAGATTATAAACTGTGAAGCACCCCAAAGCTGATATATAAATACTGTAAGGAAAAAAGAAAAACGGAAGAAAATCAGACATATGTGTCTCCCGTATTTGCACCGTGTGTTTCACACGTGTTGATAAGCGGTGCGGTGAGTCAGAGAGAGAGAGAGGGAGAGAGAGGGAGAGAGAGAGGGAGAGAGAGAGAGAGAGAGAATGTGGCCGCTCTCGCACCTGCAGCCTTTAAGCGGCCTCCACTCACTGCACTCATATGCTAATGATCCGCCTTTAATTTGAGTTTATTCAGACGCAATTACCGGCTTGTCCACACAATAAACATTGATCCTATTGCTGCAAACTGGGCTCAGCGCTCAGCCTTAACACGAGCTAACGCGCACAGCCACATTTACAACACAAAAAAACTGTTTATATGATAACAGCACGTTTATTTAAGGGGAGGAAATTATATTTCAAAAGCTATTCAGAGAGGACACGGTGCATATTGAGTTGACATTTAGTATTAGAAAGACGTTTGACCCTTATGGACTGGAGTATTATGTATTATGTATTATTATTATTATTATTATTATTATATAATCATGCAGTATATCATTATAATATTTGTGCAATATATACTATTTATATCATATACTATTTAAAGTATTGTGTGCATATAAATTATAGGTGTTTAAAATAAAACCTAAGACACATGGGTATGCACAAGTCTTTGTAACATCTATTTTTTTCCCTCCCCCTATCATTGCTGGGTGTGTTATTTATATGGTTATTTGAACTTGTATTATGTTTTATTTACATCCGATACAATTGTATTCTTTTTTGTTGTTGTGAAGCACTTTGGAGTCAATCTTGGATAAATGCTATAGAAATAAATGTTTACTTACTTACTGTATATTATGCAGATAGATCCTATATATTATGCAGAAGTATATATATAGAAGTATATACAATGTACATCGAAAGATATTCTAAAGAAAAGAGGTGAATCTATTATTGGCCTATAACAGATTCAGGTTGTTTAGCTGTAAATTGATCCCCCAGGGGAAACTCCCAAAGTGCATCTATCTATCTGTCTGTCTGTCTGTCTGTCTGTCTCTGTCTGTATATCTATCTATCTGTCTATCTATATATCTGTCTGTCTGTCAGTCTATCTATCTGTCTGTCTGTCTATCTATATATCTGTCTATCTATATATACGTCTGTCTGTCTATCTGTCTGTATATCTATCTATCTATCTGTATATCTATATATCTGTCTGTCTGTCTGTCTATCTATCTGTCTATCTTTTTGTCTGTCTGGCTGTCTATATATTTACATATATGTATATTTATATATATCTGTGTAACTGTCTGTCTGTCTATCTGTCTGTCTATCTGTCTGTCTATCTATCTATCTGTCTATATGTCTGTCTATATGTCTGTCTATCTGTCTATCTATCTGTCTGTCTATCTATATAGCTATCTATCTGTCTATCTATATATCTGTCTATCTGTCTGTCTGTCTATCTATATATCTATCTGTCTGTCTATCTATCTATCTGTCTGTCTGTCTCTCTCTCTGTCTGTCTGTCTGTATGTCTATCTATCTGTCTCTCTGTCTATCTATATATCTGTCTATCTGTCTGTCTATCTGTCTGTCTGTCTGCCTATCTGTCTTTATATCTATCTATCTGTCTATCTATCTATCTGTCTGTCTGTCTGTCTATCTATCTATCTATCTATCTATCTATCTATCTATCTATCTGTCTGTCTGTCTGTCTGTCTGTCTGTCTGTCTGTCTGTCTGTCTGTCATTGTGGTTCAAATGAATATTTAAGCATTGCAGAGCTTCTTTATCACCCGAAGTTGAGAATGTGAGAATGGCACAGAGAGATCTACTCTGTGTATCTAAATTCATCTCACTGGAGAGAATGGTTGTATTTCAAACCCTACGTCATTAATTTTCTCCCAAATCTACAAATCTGAACTTCACTTACTCTTTATGGAATAAAACTTCAAAAGTTAAGTATAATATAAAGAATATTGGAATTTCATGGTACATAAAAACTCTTGGACTCTTGAACTCTTGAACTGAGCTACAGCAAAGCTAGCTAAATCCACCTGAGTGGGCAACATCTTAACGTGGGAGGAAAAAAAGGAAGCGGAACCTTCCTATGTGTCACCAATGATCGTTTTAAAGACAAGTTAAAAAAAAAAGACTTTTCAACCCATCTGTTCAGCCTAGAGGAGTAAATGAGCCCTGGCCACAGGAGCCGTTATTTAACACACGCCTCTCAGATGTAAGCATTTGGGTTTTTTTGCATGCTCATTACATGTCTGTTCAGTGTTATCGATCCACTAATTGCAGCAACAGATTTTTTTTTTTTCAATTGAAAGACGTGTTGTGACATCTGGAGATCAGTCTGTGAACATCACCATGCTGTGTTGCTGTTGTATTATATTTGTGTAAGACTTTTTCCCTTTCTCGGTTCCTGTTGTTTGATGAAATCATGGACTCATGAGAATCTGTCTCTCATCCGCTCGAAAGATACTGAAGTGTTTCACATAAACACTGTTGTGGATCGAGTACAGCGTAATTACCAGTCTCAAGGAGGTGACAACAGGCTTTGTCATAATAGAAAGCAAGAGGAGAGGCGTATGTGTGTGTGTGTGTCTGTGTATGTTGAGAACATACCTTGGATTGGCAGTATGAACGTACACCCATACGCACCGATTGTCTATTAATGAATGGCTGAACAGCGTCTGCGGTTCTCACGGGTTGAACCCGAGTCCTCCTAATTACAAATTGAAGCTGGAGGCGTGAGTCTTGCGTGCCAAAAGAGGTGTCAGAATGCAAGGCGTGCCATGTGACCATGTCACTGTAGCTACTCACCTTTTCCCTCCTGTGGGGAAATTATTTTTGTCTTTTCTGTATAAATAAAGATTTCAAATGGATTCTTTTATTCTCAACTAGTCGTAACACACTGGCGTGAACGCTAACTCTAAACCCTACACTTAAGCTTCCTTGCTTCCTTTACACAAAAGCTCCTAAAGCACCAATGATTCATTTACATCGACTTTAATTCATTCATGTGATTTGTTACAAAGACGCCGCTTCTGGTTTTAGTTGAATGCTGCCTTCCGTTTTCCTCGGAAGTCAAAAAGTCAGAGCTGGGAATGACATCATGCACAAGTTAACCTTTTCAGAATACCAGTTCATAGCCAAGTTAGTCGCTGTTCGCCATTGTGAGCAGTACCGGTCGATGATGATGCTTTACGTGGCAATTTTGTGCATACAAACACTGTAGTAACATGTCCACAGATAGAAGGGGGTGATTTTCTGAGTCAGAAATCCGACTTCGGACATTCCGACTTCCCAGGTCAAATGGAATGCAGGTTTATATCTAGAGATTTCTTAACAATGAAGTATGTAAGCCTCATGTTTCCTCACGAGACAGTGCGATACATTTGATATGATATGATGTGATGTGATACGATACGATATAGCATGTTATGATGCAGTATGGTGATACGTTACGTTTTAATCCAATACAATATAATATGTTACGATACGACACTAAACTGATAACATATGTCGAGATACATCATGTCGCCCATAAGGCAAAGATTCGATATTTGATGATACCGCTGCATTTGCTACAATGAAGACGGTAGCTTGTGATTGATATATGATATACAGGGTTAGACAATCAAACTGAAACACCTGTCATTTTAGTGTGGGAGGTTTCATGGCTAAACTGGACCAGCCTGGTGGCCGATCTTCATTAATTGCACATTGCACCAGTAAGAGCAGAGTGAAAGTGAAGGTTCAATTGCTCCAAATATTGCAATGCATATTCCACAACATTATGGGTGACATACCAGAGTTCAAAAGAGGACAGATTGTTGGTGCACGTCTTGCTGGCGCATCTGTGAC
>JAOTRJ010000001.1:6150661-6161594 GCA_028564905.1 Leptodoras praelongus | reverse complement strand
TAATATGAATTATATTATGAATGAACTAGTTTTGATGCCTTCAGTGAGAATCTACAATGTAAATAGTCATGAAAACAAAGAAAACACTTTGAATGAGAAGCTGTGTTCAAACTTTTGGCCTGTACTCTATATCAGGAACCTCTCAACACAAGAGCCAACGTCAAACACGTGACTAGGCTATTTCAAGTTCTGCTGTCAGACGAAATGTTTTGTCAAATCAACCCTGTGCTTGTAGTGCCATTATTTTTTTATTATTATTTTTTTATTTTTTTATTTTTTTTATCAATTAGTAACATGGCTTCTAAAAAAGGAAAGGAAATCGACAGGAAATTCCGATTATGACCATGGTGACCATGTGACTGATATTTGGGATGTTCCAAATATTTCATAGGGGTGCAGGAGTTTAGGTAACATGCTGGAGTGAATTAATGGATGAGTCATCAAAGTGAATTCACAAAGATTTTAGGAAGTATGTCATGATTATATTTGAGTGTGGCTGTAGATATTATTAGGTTAGTCATTTTGCACCACCCAAATATTTAGCCATTGTTGAATTGTGTTCTGTTTGTGCGTTTTTGTTGTTTTTTTTTACCCTTACAGGGTAAAGGATTTGTTTTTTGGAGTCTATATATGAAATAATGAAGTCGTCCCGTCCTCGCCGTGTTTATAGGCCATCGCTCGGTGTAATCCCACCACCCCTTATTTCCTTCATCTTCAGGATGAACGGATTTGTTTCTGAAATGCCAGCAGAGCGGATGCCAGGATTTTAATCCGTGCGAGGTGATCTGTGATCTGTGAGCGGAGTGGAGGTCGTCATCATCTTTACACAGTCTTTAAATCTGCTCGCGAGCTCGGATTTAATCCCGCCGTTCTTCTTTAAAACTCCGGGCTTCTTTTAAGGCTGTTTAAGAGTTGACGATAAACGTCTCGAGCAGACATTGCTCTTACTTTGCAGCTTTACGATCCGGCTCTTTCAAATTTCACAATGACAATCTGTCCAAGGTGACTCAGATCTTGTTTTTTTTTTTTTTTTTTTAATTTAATAAGTAACATACTATACCAAGGCTTATTTAACAGACAAAAATAAGACCCAATTCTGTGCATAAACCTTTTAATTTAGCTACTGTAAGTATTTTTTTTTCTGGACACACATGAGGATGAATCTGTCATTCCACAAACTTCAGAGCTCTTTGGATGTTTATATGTATCATCTACATATATTTAGATAATATATATTATCTAAAGATATATTTCGATAACATGGATGACATTCTGCACCAAGAGCAATACACAGTATCAGATATGTAAAGCAACAATGCAGAGAACAAGCTTGCGAAATGAAATGGGAATGGTATGAAAACGGAGGCTTTTTGTACTTGTACGTACTTGCTAATAGAGAAAATATGTAAAAATCATATTTATAAATCACAAAATGACAAATATTTTGTCCATATTAGTCAAAGTACATCATGATCTAGTTAATATTGCGTTTCTAAAAGATCTACTAAAAAAACAAAAAAAAAAACAAAAAACAAAAAAAAAGATGGCCGCTCCAGATGGCTTGTGGTACCAGAGATACTGCGATTATTGATTATTGATTTAATTGTGTAACTGGAATATAAACACTACCTTTACACACCCCAAATCAGTTAAATACAACATATTCAATTCATCTGGCATACAGTCAGGGAAAAAAAAAAGGAGACTCCAAAGGAGACTATGCACAATTATGTACCATTCGTATATTTACAGACCACATAAGAAGCGCCGTACACTTTTGCATTGAACAGGGACACAACAGGGCATACATTCCTAACCACCCGACGCAAAACATCGCTCACAAGTCGTACGCCATATTGCTTCGAAACATTTAGGAGCGCGTTTCGGAGATAATTATTACTTGTCAAACACCAATTTCCATTCCCAACACTCTTATGATGAACATTGAATATAGATTTTTTTTTTTTGTCTTTCTCATCTCGTATCGTATCGTATCGGTAATTATAATAATCGCCCCTCCCGTTATCCATCGTACGACTCGAAAGTAAAAATTATTAAGGAAGCATGACGAACAGAGTACATGCATTGCTTCGGGAGACTACACCAAACACTAGGCCGCTCCACATGGCGCCTAATCGTCTTCGTCGCTGTCCTTCATGGAGATCCCCTGCATTCCTCCGTCTCTCACAGACGCCGTGGCCTCCTCCAGCATCAGCCTGTTCTTCACCGTCTCGTACATCTTGCTGTTCAGTGTGGAGTCTAGGACGCCTTGCAGGCGGAAGTCACGGTACTTTTTCTGAAACGGTCCGGAGAGATTATATCAGCGTAGAAACAATACCTTATTTGGAAAAAATATTATTATTATTATTATTATTATTATTATTATTATTATTAAATCGAATCCCAGCAATAAAAAGTCTACTTTATGTACTAGTATTAGACTATATAGTAATATACCAAGGAACCGGTGCTTCTATGGTGTTGCTTAAATTAGTCCATAATACAATTTTTAAAAGATTTCTTCCCATATTGTTTCAGGATCCCTGCTTGATAAGTAATTTTAACACTCTTCTACTTTTAGATAAAAAAAAAAAAAGAACTGTGTTGGGTTGTTTTAGTCAAAAGTATTAAACTGGAACTAGATGTAGCACAAAACTACTTTTTCCCCAGTACTGATACTGAAACCTTGAGAATTAGTTGATACAGTATAACAGCAATCCTAAAACAAGGGGGAGAAAATATTAAGTCTCTTTTTTAAGTCTCTTATATACTGTATATATATATATTCTTTATTCATTTCCATGATATGACCTGATATGTTTTTTGGATAATATTTTTACTAGCATTGGCCTGATACTGATCCCAGGTTTTGGATTGTCACCATCCTCAAGCTATAACTACATTACCGTTCCTTTTTCATGTCGGTGATATAGGTGTTGAATAAATCTTTATCTTCAGTAAATGATTGACAGTATGATCATTTTAAAGCTGCATTTTGTCTTTCCTCATGTTGACTTTATCTTCTATTAAAATGAGTTGGATGATCTGAAACATTTCAGTGGGACAAATGAACAGAAGTAGAAGAAATTGGGAAGGGAGCAAATACTTTATCACGGCACTGTATATTATATTTCCTCCATTCAGCTGGATTCTCATTGACATAAGTCCCCCCATTAATTCTTTTATTTATATTGTTAATAATTAATATTTGAATGTGTGAATATATATATCTGTATAAAATAGCATGCAACAAACATTTGCATCTCTATAACGTCGATTTTCGTCCGTATTAATATACCTTTATACCTAGGAATTAAGAAAATACGGAAAGTGCTTCTTCTTGCAGTTTAGTCAAGCTGTACATGAATAAGCACAGCACACAGCGAATGAAAGAATTAATCGTTTTTTTAATTAACAGAATAAAAGTTCCAAATGATCAAAAGCTGTAATGAATCAAGTAGAAATACTAAAAGTAGAAGAAGTTAAATATACTGTGCTAGATTGCTTCACTGCTGTTTATCCTTTTCTACACGAATAACAGTAAACGTGTACTGCATTTCAATTCAGTCTTCGTGGACTGCACGCGATAATGACGCAGTCAGATCCTGAACGTAAAACATTCAGCCTGAGACCAGCATTGCTCTGTACTGTGTAGAACTCTGTGTAGTTGTGGATGTCCTTCGGGTTCACATGACAGAGGAAGTCAAGCCTGATGACTTCACAGGACACAAATAAACCTGTGATGCCATACTACAAGGTCCTGCTCCTGCTGCTACCCGGAGATCACACTGCAAGATTTAGCAGCAGAGGTGCTCTTACAGAGGGAAGACCGTGTCTAGCTCATTTACCGGTCGTAAAATCCTAAATCAGTCACCTTGTTTTAAAGATCTCGTATGCAAATAAAGGAAAGCGCAGACCGATATGGGAACACCGTGTCTTCTGGGTTATTTAGCAATGAATATTATTTCTCTTCTAAGAAGAAGTTCTACATATTCATTCGTCTGCTAGCCTGTTGGAATGCCATCACCATCGGTTGTTTACTAACTGCTATGAATTACTCAGCAAATAAGATGCGTCATGAATTCTTTCTAACATCCGTCTATATCCATATTCCATCCATCCACATAATCCTGAATTTCGCCATTTTTAATGTCTGATTAACTGGACCTGGCAGAATTTTATTTATAGCAAAAAGCCTAAATGTAGTGTGTTAGATTCCTTAGAGGTTCCTTCATCACACTATCAAAATAGAGCATGGTAAGATTTTAACATTCTTATGCATAGCGTCTAACCGGTGTCTGGATGATTGCAATCTTATATTCTTGAAGATAGAGTAAGTTGTAAAATTCAGGTGTTCTTCCGTGCGCTCTATACACTTTACATGTATATTACCTTTACAATTCGAATGAGGATTTTCAGCTGGTACAGGTGAAGCTGCAGGTCCATGCGATCTGTTAGCCAGGTGCCCAGTAGGTTCATCGTGCTAGTGTACCATTGCTGAAACACAAATGCATTTTTTTCCAACAAAACACACAAACATAGATGCACAGTGCCACATGTCTGAACAAGACAAGCCATTTGAGTAGGTAAAAAGACAGGGATTGAATGGTTTTGAACTTAATTACTTCCATGTTATACTTCCAATCAATGGATCATCTTGAATCACTCCTTGTCTGGTTAAAAGAAGTGTACAAGAACCCAACTGAGCAGAAGCCATAGACCAAAGCTTTGGTTGAGCAAGCCAGGACTTGTGTTGTTTTTTTTTTTTAACTCTTATACAACCCTGGACCAAAGCTTTAATCGACTCAATTTTGGACCAAACTTCATTCTACTCTTGAATAACACAGGACCAAAACTTCACAAGACTCTGAAACCACCTTGAACCAAACCAAATCTTCAACTGACTCCTAAACAATCCTGGACCAAAGCAAAGTTTCAGCTGCCTGTTACACAACTCTAGATCCAAGCTTAAGTCTACTTTGTGACAGCCATAGACCAGAGCTTCAGTAAACTTAACAACCCTGGACCAAAACTTTAGTAACCACACTTGACCAAACCTTTGGTCAAATTTTGACTGAATTGAATTTTGAATCACCCCAGTCCAAAGCTTCCCTCCACTCAAAACCCAGGACCAAAGTTTTAATCAACTTTAAACTATTCTGGACCTAAGCCTTAGGTGACTTGAACAGCCCTGGACCAAAGCTTTAGTGAACTATGGGTGTGTGTGACTTGGCAGGTTTGACTTGGTTGAAAGGAACTGTGCTGCAATTGTGTTGTTAATTTGAACAAGTGTGAACGCTGCCATCTGAACCTCAGTGTGCACCAAACAAGCAGACCAACAGCCCCTGAACAGATGGGTCTCAGCCCCCTTCCAAACTCTGTTTGCCATTTGATTGACCAAACTAAGCTCAGGATGTGATGTCACAAGATGCAACCCTAAAAATCATGTGAGTGGACCACATAGAAAGAGTTATCAAAACAACATGATGGAGCAATGCAGAGGTAAAATGCCCCATTAATATCTAGTCTGATGAACATATTTTGCAAATGATGAACATAAATGCAAAAATGCTTAAGTTTTCAAAATGTTCATTATGGGAAAGTGTGGGGCCGTGTAGCTTAGTGTTTAAGGTGTTGGACTACTGGTCTGAAGGTTGTGAGTTCCACCACAGCCAAGCTGCACTGCTGGGACCCTGAGCAAGGCCCTTAACCCTCAGCCGTGTAAATGAGCTAACTGTAAGTCGCTCTGAATAAGGCGTCTACCAAATGCCGTAAACGGGAAAGTGGGTTCAACAGGAGTGTGTAAGAGAAGAGAAGAAGCCATGTCGACAGTATATACATTTTTTAATGCTCTGCATCAAAGTGTCAGCTCTGGTAAAGAAAAGGATAAATTCTTGTGGTGTGAAGATAAGTTCCATTGCAAAATGTATTTCACAAAAGCTGTCCAATCAGGTTGTGACCTTATTCAAATGCCTTAGGTTTACATTCTTTAGTTGACTCTTATACCATCCTGGGCCAAATCATTCGTCAACTATCAAGCAATTCTGGACCAAACCTTTAGTTGACTCTAATGCTGGACAAAGTATTTTGTAAACTCTTAAACCACTCTGTAAACTCCTAAACCATTCTCAACCAAATATTTAGTAGACTCTGAAATAACCCTGGACCAAAACTTCAGCAAACTTACACTACCCTGAACCAAGGTTTCACTAAACTCTTAACCGTGGACCAAAACTTTAAAATCTTTTCTCTATTTAATGGATTTCTTCATGTGACTTAAACAACGCTTCAAATGAATCTTAAACAACTCTAGATAAAGCTTTCGTCATCTCTGAAACAAACCTGGGACCAAAGATTCAGCTCACCTAAACAACCCTGGATTATAGATTTATCATTGGCAGACTGACCCTGCACCAAAGTCTTAGGTGACATTAGCAACCTTTTTGCTGAAGCTTCATCTGACTCTGAAACATTCCTGGACCGAAGCTTCAGGCAGAGACGATCTTTTTCTTTTAGCAAATTACTAATTGACACCATGTAAGCCCACAGTCTGTCTCTGCAGCTCGTGGTCTTAGTCTGCCACCAGCCCCTGTCACTATACAATCATCATTCTCTTGTTTCACGAGTGGAGAGGCAGGCATGTTGTCCTTACTTTACCCAAGCATCTTTCCCTCTATCCTATTTCCTATCCTTGAAAATGACTAAACTCAAGGTGACTTGAGCAGCTGGTGCTCTTGGCTTTTGGGTTGCAGATGTTGGACCACGGGGAGAATCGGGGCTGGACTCTAACTGACTGGTTGTGACTTAGCCAATCTGCTGGTAGGAGTCCTAACAGTAAACCGTGTGCTTAACAAATCTCATAAATATACAGCTTGGGCAGCACAGAGCAGAGGAGGATATACAGAGGTCTTTGACCTTTTTCATAAAACCAAGACATCTTTTCCAAGACAAATGTAACATATGAACACTTTATGACTAATAATTCTAATCTGAAGTGTTGAACTGGGGTTCACTGTACTGATTCCTAGAGGCAGATAGATGCCCAGGGACAAGGGCTGTTGGGGACCACTGTTTCCAGTGTTGCCTCGTAGCATTCATTCAGTCATCCATGAATCTATTTCACTTTGCAAATGACCAGAAATCTTGGCAATATAAAACTGTAATGGCACTTTCCACATTGGCCACAGGTTCAGTGGCAAAATTTCAGTTGAACATTTGCTGTATCTCTGCAAGTTTGACCAGAGTACTGGTACTTATGGTACTTTGAGGTGTAGGCAAGCAGGATCAGAGTTCCAAAGGAGCAGCAACACAACGGCGTAGCCTGGCAACCAAAAGTAACATTGTGCTTTTTATCCAACCTATGCAAAGTTTAAATTTCAAAAACTATGACAACACAGGGTTTCTAAAAAAAGGCATGGAACAAACTGTCGAGAATTACCATACCATTTTCTGGTTACTGGGTTTCAGTTGTAGTTTGTTTTGTTACGTTATTCTGTGACCTTTATGTCAATGATGAATAGACCCGAGATTGGCACTTATTGTGAAGTCATTGATGAAATTTGAAACTATTTGGTTGGTTAACCAACTAAGCAGTAGGTAGCACTGTCGCCTCACAGCAAGAAGGTCCTGGGTTCCATCCCCAAGTGGAGTGGTCTGGGTCCTTTCTGTGCAGACCCTGTATAGCTTTCCTGTGTCCATGTGGGTTTACTCCGGGTTCTCCACGGTTTTCTCTCACAGTCCAAAAGCATGCAAGCTGAATTAAAGATACAACTTCACCAATGTTTGTGTTGGATGTTGGCCTGGAGAGGTATAGGCTCCACCAGGCCCCAAATCCTACAATCTTAAGTTGGGGGGAAATAATAGTTTCATTACCTACTTGTTGAATCAATTCTCATTTTTGGATGTACAATGGAAAATATGCCCGATCAAAACATGAGTCTGAAAAGAGTAAGCAATAGACACATTATCTCCCATATCTCCAAGGTTTACAAGGATTATCTGGGTGCTTGCTTCCAGTAGAACCATGTAAAATGCTTGACAGGTCCTTCACCCAGACAATGTTCATGTTTCAAGAAACAGACCTCCTGTATGTCTGGCTCCGTAGCCTGCAGTGATGGTGATATTAGGCAAGTAGTGGCGACATGAAGAGTTTGAGGATCTGAAGGAGGTTGGTGGTGTGTCAGGGGGCTCTGTGGTGTCTTCCTTGTGGTGTGTGTGTGTGTGTGTGTGTGTGTGTGTGGGAGTCAGGGCTCGGTGTTGATCTGGAAGTGCTGTGTGCCTGTGAACGCTCGGGCAGCCGGTCCGTGATAGACCCCCACAGAGAGGCCAGGCCTGGACAACTTCACAACTCACACATACACTCTCTCTCTTTCTGTCTCTCTCCAGCTCCCTCTGCCTCTATGACACACTCTGTCTTCCCATTCCATGTGATTGCTCTCCATCTCTTGTATCCGTTACCTATTCTACCATATTCTTGGATATCATCTTCTTGGATAAGATTTGCTTACACAACACAACATGACAAAGTCAAATTTAAATGCATCTTGTATCTAACAAATGTTAATATCATAGATGTACTGCACATCATAGACATGTGTTCATTTCAGAGATTAACTGTTAATAAAATAGACGCAGAGGCAAGCGAATGCAAAAACAGGCCTGGTCTGGCTTGCAAAATGAACAGTGCTGGTTGTGGCACTTTGCTCTGCTATGACGAGAGGAACAGAAGTCTCTCTCGGAGGGCATTATGTACCGCGCCACTTTTTGGATATGAAACAGCGGGAAGCCGGCAGCGTCTGCCAGCCGAAACAAGAGTATCGTGCCTCTGAATACGTAATGAAACGGATATGGAAAAAAACTGTGATCATCTAATGAGTTCCATCTGATATTAGGATTTCTGTGTGTGTGCATGTGTGTGTGTGTGTTAGGCATTACCAAAACGTGCACACACATGAACATCTGCAGGCCCCCCACACCTCTAGAAGGGAGTGTTGAATGGTTGTGCGACCTCCTGCCCCCTGCAACACCACACATACCCGCACCAGAAAAACACCCAGTTTTCAAGCGAGCCTGCGTTCACACTCCAATCTTTGACATGTTACAGGAAGCCATGATGCCTAGCAGGGGGCAACAAACAAAATTCAGTGCAAGGCTGCATGCCCCTCCACACCCATCCAATACACACACACACACACACACACACATGTACTACTTTTACTAACCCTAAGCGTACCTGAAGCTCAGCAGTGGGAGTCACCGAGCATTCGGATCAGGCCTTTCTTTGTGCTAAAAAGAATCCCTCTTTGTAGTAAAAGCAGGAATTTTGTAGGGTGGAGGAGGTGGAGACTCAGTGGGGGGTACAGGAGGATTACAAGCAACCTGTGACTCTGCCTCTTTCTGCCCTTACTGGTGGTAATGCGTGTGTTTGAATGTGTTAGTGTGTGTATGTGTGAGTGCGAGTTTAGAGCGTACGTCTGACTGAGGCCTGCTCACTCCAGCCAATGCCACTCGAGAAGCTCTCCCGCTGGGACCCAGCTGTGTCTGCAATTAGCGGGAGGGATGGAATGAAGATTGCCGCTAGCGTTGATGCTAATGCGAAATGACAGGTTGCTGGAAAGCTCGAGAAAGACCGACTCAGAATTCCTTGTCTTTGTAACTCAGAGCCTAAAAAAAGAACGTTCATGCACGAAACCTGTGTGAGGGAGAGAGGACGAAGGATCGAAGCTGAAGCCTATCTGCTTTTCTTCTCCACCGTCTTTTTTTTTGTCACTGAGCTCAAGCTCGGAGCTGAATCAGGCCCCCCGGTGCAGAGGACTGTTTAAAACTGACTACAAGACATTATGCTCTTAGGACAAAAGGACAGGCTAATCCTACCTGCTCGCTGTTCACAGCCGCTGTTGGCCTAGTATTGTGTGCTTTCTGGCCCCTGAGAGGAGGTCCATTGACAAGGGAACTCAATTACCATGGTAACTCACACCAACCAGTTCATGTCTCCTTCTCTCTCTCTCTTTCTCTCTCTCTCTCTCTCTCTCTCTCACAGTGGGACATCCTGACCCTGAGGAAAACTTTTCACAGGAAACACACGACCCCAAACATGTTCCTCTATTGCACCATTGTGCCAGCACTCAAATTCAGCCTCTCTTCTTTCCCGAGTTTTTTTCTTTTTCACGTTCTCCATCCCTCCTTCTCTCTCTTTCTCTCTGCAGAAAGAGGTCCCCCCTGAATGGCGGGATTGAAGAAAAGTTTTAGGCTCAGCAAGCATGTGAGGTTCAAACTGCTTTTGATTGAGCGGCGCGTACAAAGTGGAGGTTTGCATGCCTCGTTGGAGTCTTAAGTGCAACAAGCCTCCAATGTTTCTGTTCAGGCTAGCGCTACGTCTGTAAAGGGCCGCTTAAGCTTTTCGGCACACAGATGGGCTTAGGGGAAAAAAAAAAAACAGGACAAACAGTTTAAATTATAAACCCTTTTGATATTTTAACAAGCATTTAAAAGGGAGCATCATTCATTTTTCTTTTGGTTTAGCTTGTTGATCTACAGCTCTGGATGAAAAAAAATAAAAAAGCCTCTACTATTGGACCTCCAGTGGACTCGGTTCTTATGCACAAGAGCCTGTTCACTAAATGGATAACAGTATGCAAACAGAGCTCTCTTCACCAAAACATGCTCGGAGAGAGAGAACAAGCTTGTTGGGATGAACTAAACGCTGGGAATTATAGCCCTCGTCCGTGTCATTGAGTAAACACACAATGAGCGAAAAATAGGAGTGATGGAGAAAAAAGGATGGAAAGAAAGAAGGAAAGGGGGGGTTGTGAGTAAGGAGCCGCGAGCAAAGTGCTCACAAAGGAACGCTTAGAGGCGGATTGAGACGCAACCGAATGAGGAGCGCAACACTTCTGGGGCTCGGTCTTGAATGGGATCGGGAGGGGCGAAGCGA
>JAOTRJ010000001.1:5883580-5893650 GCA_028564905.1 Leptodoras praelongus | reverse complement strand
AGAGAGGGAGAGGGGGAGAGAGAGAGAGAGAGAATAGACTGTGTAAAAAGACACTTTATTGTGTGTGGCAAAAAACATTCACATCACGAAGCCTAGAAACATCTAGGTCACAACGTTCATCATTCACTATAATAAAGAGTAAAAGTCTGACCATGACTTTAAAGGATAAAGAGCATCATGTGTCCTTTACTAAACCGCTGTGGTAGAAGAGGAATACTCTCCAGGAGGTGCAGTGTTTGTAAAATAATCAACACCAGCTCGGAGTGCGGAGAAGCCAAGAACCCATAACTGTCCAACAAACCTTTAAAGAACCCTGAAGAACCGTTTCTTCTACTTACTGGGCAGGTTACTGGGGATTGTTTTCATTCTTTGTAAAGAAAAAGACACAGATGTAGTGTTCCACTTGGAACTAAGGAAGATCCAGACAGACAGACAGATAGCAGGATGGACAGATGGATAGATGGATGGATGGATGGATGAATGAATGAATGGATGGACAGAGACAAAGAGACAGACAGGATAGATGGATAGACAGACAGACATTTGGGATTAAATGATGGAGAGAAAGAGACAGACAAACAGAAATAGACAGACAGACAGAAATAACAGACAGAGGGACAGACAGAAATAAGACAGAAATAAGACAGACAGACAGACGGAAATAACAGACAGACAGAAATAACAGACAGACAGAAATAACAGACAGAGGGACAGACAGAAATAAGACAGAAATAACAGACAGACAGACGGAAATAACAGACAGACAGAAATAAACAGACAGACAGAATTAAAAGAAATAACAGACAGAAATAAGACAGACGGACAGACAGAAATAACAGACAGACAGACAGAAATAAGACAGACAGACAGAAATAAGACAGAAATAACAGACAGAAATAAGAGACAGACAGACAGACGGAAATAACAGACAGAGGGACAGACAGAAATAAGACAGAAATAACAGACAGACAGATGGAAATAACAGACAGAGGGACAGACAGACAGAAATAAACAGACAGACAGAATTAAAAGAAATAACAGACAGAAATAAGACAGACAGAAATAACAGACAGACGGACAGACAGAAATAACAGACAGACAGACAAACAGACAGAAATAAGACAGACATAACAGATAAACAGACAGAAAGAACAGACAGAAATAACAGACAGACGGACAGAAAGAACAGACAGACGTACGGAGTTAAAGGTTTATGGACAGAACTGAATAGTGCATGTGATTCACAGTCACTCACTCTGCTGTGGTCCACAAAAATTCCCAAGCATTTACTTTACCATGCACTCAGGAGAGAAATTACAGGAGTGTGTGTGTGTGTGTGTGTGTGTGTGTGTGTGTGTGTGTGTGCGCGCGCACAGGCAGACGCCGCTGAACCACATGCAGTGCCTTGTGGGGGATTTGTTCCGATGACATCAGCGCAGATGCAGGGAGGAAATTCAAGCATCATCAAACCACACAGATGCCCCCTACCTTCACAAACACCTCCATGACACACAAGTCCACCCACGCACACCCCCCCCACACACACACAATAAAAAAAATAAAATAAAAAATCAAGGTGCCTAAGCAGAGAGAAACATCTGTACATGTATGCTTTGATGTTGATTTAAGATCTGCCTGCAGGCCCGTGTTGCTCCTAACTACCTCTTAATAAAATCTGGACTAGTGTCAGGTGAGGAATAAGAACCAACGCCGGCCGCTCCACTCCCGACCCCGTAACGGCCCCCTGCTTCTGTTTTCACAGCCAACGCAACAGGTCTGGTGGCGAGAGCAGGCGGCCATGCGGGTTTTTATAAGCCAGCAAGTTTGAGGTCATTGTCCCACTTCAAAGCGCAGCCATTTTTATTTGGCGGCTTTTATTGGCCGGACCGACAGACGGTCCGAGGGGGTCTCCGTAAGGGGGTGTGATGTGCCAAGCCTCAAAGATCAGGAACAGAGAGAAGTGAGAAGAGCATAAACTTTGCCCTTTCACATCTGAGGAGGTTGAGCAAACAGAACCTGTCCTCATGCTTACACAGTAAGAAGCCAAAGGGGCTTCACGCGACGCTGGCGTTTTAAAGGACAGAGATCGCAAAAACAGGGGAGGGGGGTTAGCTTTGGACTTTTTACAGCAGAAACACATCTGAAGGAGTTGATCATCCATCCTTACTGTCATGAGTCATGATCCACGACTAGTGATTCTATTCCATTTACTGTAGAATTCATTAAAAAAAGAAGTATTGGAGAAATCCACAGCAGATGATCAACAGTAGAGCAGTGAGGCGAGGCAGACTTACAGTTACCACTAGAACAGTGGTTCATTTCCTATAACAGCATGTCCCAAGTGCTTTATGCCTCTTCCATCACTCTTCCATTTAATGTTGTGGAATGTCTGCAACACCAGCTCTTGTTATCACTTGTGTTACAGAGGCTCAGGTGGTCCCTCACCAGCCTCGCTTTTTTTCCCTCTCTGGAAGTTAATAAGAATAAAACGAACATTTTTCGTGTTCTAGAGAAACTACAATGTGCAAACTCATCCTACCCAACAATATTAAAAAAAAATCAGTGTAAATAGAATCTGATTATATTTCATACACTTATTCAGAGTGGCCGAGTGACCGAGAGAGAGAGAGAGATGGCCTTGGCCATTGCTCATCTCCACCCCTATTTAAAGCTAAATAAAATGACTAGTTCTTAAACTCAGTTGTTTGCACCACATCTTGGCCAACAGGCATAAGGACACTACCAACAACTGGTAGCGCAAACGTGAAATTAGTTCCACTCAGATGAGTTTACACACATGCACATTCCTGGCCTCACACAACCACCCTCCAGTATACGTATACATCACCCGACAATCAAGCCAAGCCAAGCCAAGCCATGACCTGCGTAGCGTACACTGTTTACATGCACACAGAGTTACGGATCTGCTTCAGTTAGCGGCGCAGACGAGATGGCGAGTCCCACTGGGTAGACACTACGCTTTTACAGCAGACAAACAACAACAACGCCACCTTAATGAGCTCCGAAATGGCTTCACAAAGCCTTCAAATAATAGCCATATGGAGCCATATGCATACACATATAGAGACATATGTGTGTCTGTGTGTTTATATATATAGATATAGAGAGAGAGAGAGAGACCAGAGAGTGTATATATATATATATATATATAGATATATATATATATCCACACATGTCTATATATCTGTGTGTGTGTGTGTGTGTGTGTATGCATATGGCTCCATATGCATCTCTCTCATTTCTAAGCATGGCCAGCGAAAGTGGAAGAGGGCCAGGTTTGGACTTGTGTTGTCATGGTGCGTATCGGCGTGTTCCCGAGAAGTCAGAATCTGATCTATGCTCAGATTAGACAAGGTCCCCGCTGCCAAAGAGCTTGCATAACACAACATCGGGGCTTTCACTCGTACAGCCTGCATGACATGGGGATTTTGGTAGAAGTTAAAGATGATGTACAGAACTTAAACCTCTTAAACACATGGCAGGTCCAGACATACTTTCCTTGCTCATGTAGCTACAAGCCTTTTTGGATCCGTTTCCTGAGAGTTCGTGAATTAAAGGGCTTTAATCGGAATAAATAATGAGTTCAAGACGTTTCAATTCTGCAGAATGTACACATGCATGAATAATACAAAATCGTTTTTGCACCGATACGATAATGAAGAGCTCCAAACAACATCAAGAACAAAAATTGTCCCTAAGAACGGCAGGGTGCCTGAGGTTTTTGCACAGTACTGTATGTACAGATTGGAAAAAACAATCCGTGGATCTGTTACCCTACCTTGGTTTTGTCAAATCAATATGGGCGTGGTCTCTTGTCTGATGACTCCGCCCCAACCACAAAGTGCAACGGCTCACTTGAGGGTTTGATAAAAACGAAATATGTAAATGTTGAATGTAATGAAGTACATAAATATGTATGTAGATGTAAATCACCAATGCGGTCTGAATGGGAGAGTTTAGTGCGCCATATTCAACACCACCATCACAACATCAATTCAGGAAATACCTCTTGGAAGAATGGTGTTCATCACTCCAGTACATTCATTCATTCATTCATTCATTCATCTTCTTGGCCGCTTATTCCTTTTCAGGATCACGGGGGAGCCACATAGGGCGCAAGGCAGGAACAACCCTTGACAGGGCGCCAATCCATCGTAGGTCACACACACCCACTCGCGCACACTCTCACACACTAGGGCCACTTTAGAGACGCCAATCAACCTAACGTGCATGTCTTTGAACTGTGGGAGGAAACCGGAGAACCCGGAGTAAACCCACACGGACACGGGGAGGACATGCAGACTCCACACAGTCTCCGCCCCACCCGGGGATCGAACCCAGGACCTTTTTGCTGTGAGGCGACGGTGCTACCCACCGAGCCACCGTGTCGCCCCTCTCTAGTACAGTTCAAGGGAATTTTAGAACTGATATCAAGGTGTGCTTAAGTCGTTCTGGGGGATTGCAGTCACCCAACACCTAACAAACACATTTCATGTTGGTTTCTCCTTTAATTTGTCACCTGTGTGTATGTATGTGAACTTGCAAGTACGTTACAAATATGAAACAAGGGCTTTTTTTAAAATTCCAATTAGGTTGATCACTCACAGGGAAAAAAACACAAGGCCTCCCAAACAGGAGAATGTGAAGAACACTTACTCTGTATCCACAGCTAGAACAAATAAGCCAAGTTCTAAGAATACCATTAAGGCTAAAATGTTCGTGAAGGGGTTTTTAGTGCTTGCTTAAGTGTTCAGGGAATAAGTGGGTCCTCAGTCTTTGTTTGAAGACAGCCAGTGACTCAGCAACTCAGACAGCCAGGCAGCAGAGTAAAGAATCCTGACGCATGTTTTTCTAAGGGTTTCTAGACCAAACCTTTTTCTGCAGAACACTACATTGTGTGTGTGTGTGTGTGTGTGTTTCCAGTGCACACTGTATATCATAACAGGAAGCTGCATTTTGTTGTAATGTCAAATCAGGTATGTATGTATCTATGTATGTTCGCATTTATGCCATGCACAGCGTTTCACATACCAGTTTCCCCACACAACACGCTCAGTCTTTTTCCATGCACACACAGCATTCACTTCTCCGTTCTGGCACGCATGCTGAAAGGACACTTCACAGACTGCAGGCTGGTGGAGAAGGAAGATAAACAAACCCAAGCGAGGCCTTCTAAGGCCAAAAAGGGACTCTGTGCCACTGCGAGAACAGACTGCTTTGGAAAGCTCAGTGTTTTCCTTGGAAATCTCAGGCATGTTGGTGGAGCCCTTGTGCCCTGAGCTGGCATTGAGAGAGACTCTCGTGTACTACTTACGCTGGGCAAACCTTGCTTTCAACACCATCAATTGAATATTCAACTTAAAACAGAATTGAAAAGCTAATACACTTAAAAAAAAAATGTAAACATATTTTATACATATGCAATTTTTTCCTCCAACTGCCTCCCCCGTAATTTGGTCACATCCAGTTCCTAGCCATCAGGATTTGTCACGTCACACGACAGCTACCATTCAGGGAGGGTGAAGGCTATTGCATGCTTCCACAGAGATGCATTAGACCAGCTACTGAAACGTCAGGGTGCGGTGTCGCACACTCAGAGGAAAACGCTCCCGCCAATCTTCTACATGCAGGAGCTCACAGACACTCGTTGCTCTGATTGATATGGGACAGAGCGTATGCTACCCCTCCACCCTGCTCTCTGAACAACTCAGACAGCCATGGCATCATCTGCATTCGAACTCGCGATCGTTTAAATATGCAAATGTGAAACCCGGCCTCTTAAGAATAACAAACCTGTGATCCGTGACCTGAATTTGCATATGAGAACCTGACAGGCTCTTATAGTTTGACATGATAAGAACAGGAAAAAAAAAAAATCAATAACATTTCAACAGCACTCCGTTCTTTCCCATGGAGAACAACTGTACATCTCTACCTCTGACTGTTACAAAGCACTCGCACTGGAGACTCCTTCCAAAAACACAATCCTACTACACATCCTCTCTCAGAAACCTTCACCCCATTGTCCGCCGTAAAAGCCCCTGGGAGAGCTGTTACTATAGAAACGCTAGCATATTACACCAAGCATGTTCATATAAACTACTGTCAGGACTGCAGTGAAAGTTTGCATAGCCAACAACGAGCACAGGCAAATGACTAATCAGTGTTCAATGTTGCACGGCTGTCTGGAACCTCGCGCAGGCCTGAACCCGCGCCGATAAACCCCGCGTTACTCAGACTGCGTCTTCATTTCCTCTTTTCCATCCTCTTTGTGGTGTTCGCTGGCCACGCTGCTGTCATAAACACCTCTGCTGATTTAATCTGGTGGGTGTTGCTGTCGTAGGATGCCAAAGCCACACTTTTGTGCTGCGTGTGGGTTTTACTGGTTTCGCTCCTCCTGATGTGATGGAGCAGTGTTCTGGTTCAGCGAGACGGAGAATGTATATCAGAGCAGAGACACTTAATTACAGGCTCATTCATCACCTCTGGATTCGCTTGGCAACCTTCCTAAAGCTCGCTTTCTCTTTTCCCATCATACTTTCCTTCTCCCGCATTGCTTTCATCGCTCCATCTGCTCCTCCCGCTCTTTTGGCTCTGGTTCTCCTTAGGCTCCTAATGACTTTACTTGCTGTCTCTCACTCTTTTGATATTCCTGTGCTGAAATCTTGCTTTCGTAACCGGTGCCTGACTTTACATCACTGGATTAGTAGAAGACGAGCTCTACTTGGATAACTAAGCTGACAGAATAAGGTGGAAGAGCTCAGATGCTGCTGTCGTTCGAATAAACTTTACAACACATTAAAGACCCAGACGGATAATTAGCATACATTCAAACACACAGCGCTTGCTCCACGTTCATTTGCTAGCTTATGTCTGCAGAGAAAATTGGTCAGCTTAGCTTAGCCATCCATCTAAATAACATCAGCTAGTTACTAGCTACTGTTTACAGAGAAATGGGCTAGCTGAAATTAGCAAAGTACACTATGAGCCTATGTTTGACTGCAGAGGAATGCTAGACCCATGAACCATCAGTTACTAGCTAATGCAAAACAGCTCACTTGGGTAAGTTTAGCTAGCTGAACGTTCTCTGAACACACAGATTAGCCTGTTTAGGTTCCTATATTCTGGTACATTCACTAAGTGACTAAAGTGGCTAAGATATTATTTGAGATATACTTTGTACTATGTACACTAGAGTTTCTGTACGTTTATAATATTCATATATTCATCTCTTTAATCTGGACCAGCCTTCATCCTTGCTGGCTTCATCCATCTCATCAGACAACACCTTTCGCTCAGATCTCTTAAGCTCAGCCACAGGTCAGAGATACACTGTACACCGACACTCATGCCCATACACCCAGCCACACACACGTTCACTGCAGGATGAAGAATTAACACAGTGAAGGTCTTCGGTTAATCCGAACATCATCAGGAAGGCTGCTACTCCCGATTCGCGCGTCCCCCCAGCTCCCGCTCCTCGTCCCTCAACACGCGGCGTGAAGGAAGTGAGGCGGTTCAGGATTAGGGCAGAGGATTCATGAGTAAAATGGGAGAAGCTGCATGGTGTCAGTGATGTTTTTTATTCACTGTGTGAACACCTGGCAAGCGGTCCGTTGTAGATCTTCTGGTGCTTGAAGTTTAAATTGGGTAAGAATGTTATTTCTAGGTCAGTTTGGATTTTTAGCGCAGCCGCCGCCAAAAGAAAAATGACTGATCGTAAAGCAGCCGTTAAAATGAAAACGTCGGATCCCGAAACCCAGATCTTAAATTTTCCTTTCTCGCATACGCGCCATCCGAGGCTGATACGGGACACGTCTTTGGGTTTGGCTCACTCTAACTCGACGCATGACATACGACATTAGAATTAGCGCATGACCCCCAGGCCGCAAGTTGCCTTCAGCGCTTAAGTCAGAGCAGTGAGATGATCGACGATCATCATCGACCTCAGCCGTCGACAAACACGCGCGCTACACCCGCTGATTAGATCCACTGCTTGCTGCCAAGACTCTCGATCTGGCCCTGCATTCTCTCATACGACGACTCTGAGACAGAGCTGCATCGACCTCAAAACTTTCCATGAGCCACTTACCACGCTAATGCAATGTACATAAACGTTGTGCATGCGTGTGTGTGTGTGTGTGTGTGTGCGCATGTGTGTGCGCGCTTTAACTTTCCCATCATTCTCATCTCAAACATCAAGGACCCCAAGACCTGCAATAAAAGCCAATTAACATAGCAAACACACCAAGGCATGACACCTTTAAATAAACCCAATTAACTTACCTTTTAATTAACTCGGCTTTTAATTAACGACCCACCGCACAGTACTGACCTCATACTCCCTCGTATTACCTTTTTCGGGAAGCGCACAGTGAGTTTTTTTTAAGTATCTGGCTGTGCTGACAGGGCAGAGATGGGGGAAGACTGAAGGGGCGTGTCTATTAAAAGAATGACAGGAGGAATACAGTTACATTAACGGCATCTGGCCGACGCCCTTATCCAGAGCGACTTACATTTATGTCGTTTTATATATGACTGAGCACTTGAGGGTCAGGGGCCTTGCTCAGGGGCCCAGCAGTGGCAGCTTGGTGGTGCTGGGATTGGAACTCATGACCTTCTGATCAGCAGTCCAATGTCTTAACCACTGCCTGTGTAAATCCTGACAAGCTGTCATGCTTATAGATTATTTGTATAAAGTTAAATTAGATGGTATTGCACTGTATTTAACTAACGTTCATAGATGAGTTTTAAGAAATCATGCATCTTTGCTACTGGAATGACATGAGGATCATTTACATAAAGTCTGAACCTAAATGTGTGTGTGTGTGAGAGAGAGAGAGAGAGAGAGAGAGAGAGCACTCAAATACAAACCTTCAGGGTTAAAATGTCACTTTTTCCTTCATTTCCCCCCTAAACCAGGCACCATTCCTCTATTTCGCTGTCTGTTTCTCTCTTTTTTCTACAACGGACAGAGCACTTATATCTGACAGACGAGGACTCTAAATGGCAGTTCCCAAGGCGAGGAGTGTCACGAGCCTGACTGCGGAGTGTGTCTGTGTCTGTGCGCGAGTGTGTGAGAGAGAGGGAGTATAAGTGACATGCCGGTTTGTTCCGCTCTCGTCTCGCTTCTCGGCCTGGCTCTTAGGGAGTAGCTCAGGATAGGGAGAGGCTGTCAAAGCCCTCTGCAATCTGATCCCTCTGACACCAGTTTCTGTGAAAGTCAGTGCAATTTGCTCCCAAGGCTCTTTTTCTCAGAGCATAATCTTACTGGAATTCACTGAAGACAAAAACAGGAGAAAAGATACTGTAGGTACTGGCGTCTATTAAACAGCAATAATTATACGTTAAAGGTTATATTCATAGGTTCTCCATTCATACAAGCTATAATTTTATGTAATAGTGCATGACGTAGCAGCAGAAGAAAGAGTCAGTCTCTAGAGCTTAATTTCACATCATTTCTATTCACATCGTTCTACAACGGAAGAAATTCCTAAACGTGATCCCATTCCGAAATATGATCCCCACTTATTGGTCAAATCTGAATATCTGTAGCACTAAAAAAACGCAGAAACGAAAAAAGACTATGGGTGAACTTGACCAGTGACTGCTGGCAAGAACCGGTTCACGTGATAGACGTGCAACACTGCCTCAAGTAACATCCGATTTCAACGCTGGGGGCTGAACAAACATCAGCGTGAGGACTGTGCAACGTTTCCCCCAAGATCCCGTGGGGAAACGACCACGTATTAACTGCTATACCAGTTTTTCTGGTACTTCAGTGTAGCTGGACAGTGTAGCATTTCCAAGCTAGAATACATCGAGTGGAAGAAAAATCACTCCTGTGTCTAGGGAAAAAAGCTCCATCTTGGGTACATATATACACACACACACACACATTATATATACATACATACATACATATACACACAGTACAGGCCAAAAGTTTGGACACACCTTCTTATTCAATGACAATGACTATTTACATTGTAGATTCTCACTGAAGGCATCAAAACTATGAATGAACACGTGGAGTTATGTACTTAACA
>JAOTRJ010000001.1:5849176-5861195 GCA_028564905.1 Leptodoras praelongus | reverse complement strand
AAAAAAGAAAGTCAGTCTGTCGTATACACCGTTATCTTGACTCACTGTACTCTCTTGTATTATTAATATAGTAGATTATATAATATTGTAAAATTGAATATTCAAAACTTTTTTAGAACCTCCAACTTTTTTTTTTTTTTTTAATCCCCCCCACCCCCACATGTAGAAGCACTATAGCTCATTGTAGACAATACACTCAATATCCCACCTACAGTACAAGTACAATGAAAAATCATTGGAGGGAAAGGTTTTGAAAATAAAAAAAGGATTCGGTAAAGGTCAAACGTGAGTCATATCTCTGAGGTTAGGAGGGTTCTGGTGCATTAGAAAAAAAAAAAAAAAAAATGAAGAAAAGAAAAAAGCAGAACTGGCTGAAATGAATAGGAAGTCTAATCAGCAGCCATTAAAGCTATTCATTCATGAGTCTGCTCTCTGAATTAGAGCCCTGGGATTTCAGTTTGACTTTCTTTCACTGGCTCGGATAACTCGGATTGTTTTTTTTTTTCCCTTTCAAATAAAATATAACCGAAGTTTTGAGTGTCGATGACTCATTCATAAAGTGCCTTATATAAGAGAGCGAATGGAAATGGAGGGATGTATGTATTAGCAGTTAAGGTGCACTTATGAAATTGTGTAATGGGAAAAGCACTAAAAAGAAAGAAAGAAAGAAAGAAAGAAACCGAATCATGACTGATGCCCTCTCGGCACTCGGTCAGGACCCCCCTGCAAAAAAAAAAAAATCCTTTCCATATGCAGACCTCTGGCTCCTGCTTGACCTTATTAACCTACAGCACATCCTTTACCCGAGTCCTAGTAATGATGCTCAGGCTGGACGGGGAAACGTGAGCGACGGCTATAAACAAGCTCTGCTCTACGCTTGCGACTCTGCGTCTGCCTATCTGTTTATACGTGTAGTTTAATGAGCTTGACAGAAAGCGGGAATGTTTGTACCAAGTCTGTAACGGATTGCATTTTACTCGTATTTAATAATTCTTTGGCAGAATTTTTTTTTTTTAATAAAGAAAACGTCTTCACCGGCTCCACTGGCCGGCTTTTGAGAGAAAACAAAAAAAAGGGGTTCGAAGTCGCATCGGCGCCAAATATGACTAAACGAGAAATAAATGAGAACGAATGAATGAGAAGAATGAGTTCCTGTGCAGCATTTTGAGCATAAAATAAAGCGAAAAAGCCAAATGTCAGATTCGCTTTGCTTTCCAGAGCATCAGCAGGAAAGACAAAAGCGTGGGAAAGCGAGACCACACACACACACGCACGCGCGCGCACACACACACACACAGGTCCTTCATTTCAAAAGTCATAGTTCTAAAATCATATTAAGTACGTTTATTACAGGAAAAAGGTGGGCATGCAGAACGGGTGGTGTCGGTCTCCATTATAGACCAACTCTAAGGCGGAGTAAAGGCTTAAACGAAATTCAGTACTGATCTTTGGTTTATTGCATTAAATTCAATATAGCGTGTCCATTTCTGCACAGTGTAAAGGCAGACAGTCTGTGTGATGCACACAAACATTTCTATTGTAAGCCAGAGCAAATATGCAAAGACTGGCTTCCAATGTTTTTGGAAGCGGAAAAGTCTGTACATTAGAAACGCGCGTGCACCGCGGTGACCTTGTTCCCACGCAGAAGCTAAGGGGGGAAAAAAAAAAAAAAAAGAAGAAGAAGAAGAAGAAAAACACGTCTCTGTGAACTCTGTGGTCTTTTGTGTGGGCTAGTTTCATGTCTTGGAGATGTAGTTAGGCTGAGAGTGTTCGCTGAAACCTGGCAACACTTCTTTAATAATAATAATAATAATAATAATAGCAGGAACACAGCTGAGCAGGGAGCATGGCTCAAAACGAGCTGCTAGACTGGACGTTATTGTCTTCCAACAATCCAAAAAGCAGACAGAAGCCTATAGTAGCTTCTAACGTACATCACTTAATGTGACGGACTTAATTCTGTTTGAGGATATGCCGCTGTTAAGGTTGATCTACCACACCGTAATCCCTGATCACGATTTTCACTCACACACACGCACTGACTAAGTGCTAGAAAGAAAGTGCGTCTGTGCGTGCGTGGTGTGCGTGTGTGTGTGTGTGTGTGTGTGTGTTTATGTGGCTTTGGTTGGCACAGGAGTAAATCACGTAACAGATGGTCATTAAGGATTATTCTGAAGCCTGTCACTGTGGAGCAAAGCGCTCACTTGTTTTATGCATTAAACATTTGGCCTTGTAGTTATACAATAACTTATACAAATACAAACTAAGTGTATATTGATCAGAATGTATTACAATTCAACCAAGAGTGAATTCTCGATTCTGATTGGTCAGAACGTGTTCTCCCTTTTACTACATTTAACAATACTGAGCTTCTTTTGACAAGTTGGATATATTCAGATATTGTAAGCCATGTGACGTTTATGAACATGTTCTTGACCTATGTGACTTTAAATCTTTAAATGATGTAACTGTCCTGACTTTTTGAGTGCGGTTTTCCTTACAGAATCACAGGAATCACTTCTTTATTGTAATGACGCACAAAAACGGGTTGATTTGAAAGAAAGAGAACCATAAACTATAAAAGAAACAAAGGCAGGAGGGAATGTGTGTCGCTGAAGTGGCTGAGCTGCATTATTAGAAACTTTGGCTGTCTTTCACCCTTAAGTGTTCATCTCACTGTGAACTTTACCTTTTATGGAATTTTGTGGGCGTGGCTAAAATTTACATTGGAATGGTATTCATCAACATACGCACCCGAGTGCAAAGAAAATCAGTCTTACTGAAAGTGTGTTAAACCTGAGATCAGTTTGTCCAAGAAACTAAAACTGACTTAATTTACTAAATTCACAGAGCTAATCATTTGGTTAGTTACTGATCATCATACAGGGAAGTACCAGAAAAACTGGTATACTTATAGATAACAATTGGAAGGTCCTCCATGGGGTCTTGGAGGGAACGTTGCACAGACCTCACACTGATATTAGAAATGAATTCTGATGTTACTTGAGGCAGTATTGTACACCCGGGTACTCGCGTTCACCCAGAGTCTTTTTACGGGCACGGTGCTGTCGTAGGTTTGAGGTTTCGCCTTAATTCTTGTAGTCACGGTTACACTACTGAAACGCTGCTCATACATGAAAATCCAAACTTTGGAATGCCATGACCCATCTCAAGAGCTCCAAAAATTGCAAAATCGTGATAACTTGTTAATCTCACGGAGGGAAAAGCTCTGGAAGCTTCCACAGACGTCTACCTCTTTATATACGCGCTGGCAGAAGCAACCAATGACGTTCATAGGTGGCGTTGATATGCAATTTACATAGTCTCAATAAAACGTACCGGTTTTATTGGTACATCAGTGTATGTCAGTGCATCAGGCATAAAGTCACATTGCACTATAAACTGATGGCACACACTCACAGTGAGATTTGCAGCATCATGGAGATAAAGCATTCTGGACAAACCGTGGCATCTCAAGCAAAGTGGAAATTTGTTTTATTTTCGCCCACAGCGTGTTTAAGTGTCCAATGATGCGTGCGGCTGTGCATATATGTGTGTGTGCACAGAAGTGTTTTCCTGCTCTGCACTCTCGAGTGTCTCATCATTAAGCACACTGGACAGCTGATCGCCCGCAGGCCAAAGCGTGCATCAGCTCCTCATAGCTAACTCAATAATCTACGGCACAACTCGGAGCGTTTCTCACGATGTGTGCCAACCACAAACCCGAACCCAGATCAAAACCGAATGGAGCCTTCAAGTGGAACTGCTTGGGTCACCATTACTACCAAATGATGCTGCTTAGTTTTCCTGTAAGCCACTGTCACCGTGTGTCTGATAGTCCTGGGTTTGGAACTCGGGACTGTTTTTAATGACTAGATAAACCGAGGTTACAGCGCTGCAAATCACTGACACTTTCACAGTACGAATATTGCACACACACGATCTCAGCTTAGACTGCAAGATAACAGAGAACATTATAAAAAGGACACAATTGTCATGGACAGCCATTTTGGTGCTTTTGTTTTGTTCCTAAAACAGCTAGCAAGCACCCAAAGCACATACCATCCTGCTAATTATCAGACAAAACCATCACACACCTTACAGGACAGCGTTTAACTCAGGAATACAGCTTCAAATATATATATATATATATATATATAGCTTAATAGTTTGCTAGCTTAATTGTGTTAGCAAGATTAGCCTTCTAGTTTCAGTGCTAAGCACTAAAAGAAGCAAATCTGGGACCCCGGCTGATAAAAACGTGACGATGACACAGCTAACTTGCACTTGCTCACTCTGTTGATTGGAGTGTCACGCTTTGGAGACATTCTGAATACATGTGGTGAACAGATTCACAGGCTAACTAACACTAACACACACACACACACACACACACATGTATTTGCCTCATCTTTTTCTGCCTGATGAAGATGAAGTGTGATCATAAAGCACCTGCTCTGTATTTGTTCTCCCACACACACACACACACACACACACACACACACATGTATACAATAACCCATATGTGGTGAGAGCAGAGACGGATGGAGTTATGGAGAAAGCTGAAGAGTAAGATGTTTTGTACTTTATCACATGCATATCTATCATGTAAATCTCCCTGTAACCTCATCTCAAACTTTGAGGACACCACCACCGGCTACATGTTCACACACACACACACACTGGTCCGTGTTGCCTGGATACAGTTATTTATTTGGTTTAATTACAGATAGGACACGCGGAGACGCGGCAGTCAGACAGCAGGACGCCGGCATTGCTCTCACCCAGAAACGAAAAGCGTTAGAGATGAGGGAACGGTTTTAAAGAGACTGATGAGTCTCCGGGACGGCGCCTCTTCTCTGGAAGTGCCTCGTCCTAACAGCTCGTCGTTCACACTTCCCACACACTTCCCGTTTTCAAAACTCATTTGTCTTCCCAAGCTTATAATCTAACCAGCTCTTAGCTTTTCATTCCCCTTCAAATACAGCCCTTCTGGGGTGCTTTTGTGTGTCTATTAATGTTTGTATATTGTATACCGCATGTGTATGTGTGAATTCTTTTAACTTTAACTATAAAAGGACCAGTAGAAATTATGTGAGGTGATGTACACTGAAGTGCCAGAAAAACTGCTCTATAGAAAACACACATCAATGTCACTTCATCGGATGCCTGTGCCAGCATGTAGATAAAGCGGTAGACATGTATAGAAGCTTCTAGAGCTGTTATCATGATTTTCTACATGGTTTAATAGGTGGAGCTAATCTTGGTTATCTATGGTTGTTATGTTTTGTTGCCTTGAGCAATCTTGGTGTTGTTTGATCCTCTTCTGCCTTTTCTTTTTGATCTTCCCCTAATTTTCTCCCTTAACTTGGTAATATCCAAATCCCACTCATCAGAATTTCTCCCATATCAGAGCACGGCCAGTTTAGCCCTCTCAACTCTCGGGTTATGGGCAGCTATAGCATCACCTGGACTTGATCTAGTGATCTCCGCATCGCCCCTCAGGTGCCACTCAGGATCCCTCTTATTTCTAGACTGCTCTACAGCAACTCTCTACTCTGTCGGTTCCCGACCAAACCCTTCATCAGTCCTTACAATTTATTATTCTGTCTCACACCAAGACATTTGAACAGCTTCACTGGTTTCCCATCAATAAATGGATACACCTTTAAAGAAATCCATGGTTCGGGCCCATTAAACGTTACACTCCTTCACAGAGATGAAGGTCAGATGATGTTGGTCTCCTTGTTGCCCTAGGTTCAGGCTGTCTGCTGTGAAGGGTAGATCTTTTACTGAAGCTTCCTCCTTCTCTAAGATTGACTAGCTCTCCAAGTTTCCAGGTTCTCTCAGCATTTTCACTTGTTTCCTTCTTCTATTTCCATTCGGTTTATTTTGTTTTATAGTACGCATCAACTCCGTATCAAGTGGCTTTTAGTATTATGAAAGGCACTAAGCACTAAGAAATAACACTGCCCTGGTCTGGCAACCCATCCAGGGTGTTTCCTTGTCTTCTGCCCAATAAGCGGTGGGATAAGTTTTATCAAACACCGCCCACATCCCCACAACCCAACAGTAGGATAAGCAGCTTACATAATGAATGAATGAAAGCACGCATGAATGACATTTGGCTGTAAATCTATAACAGATACTTTTATTTGCTCACTACACTGTCAATTTCCACATCTGGCAAATTCTTGCAATCATAAATAATATTTTATGCAGTTCAGGGTGACTTTAATTATACAATCAAAGCCAAAGAAACCATGTGTCACTACTAGAACCCACAGCTTGAAATAAGCTCTCATTCCCAAGCAGGAGACATCATACCCAGAAACAATGTTCCTCACAAACCCGCAGACCCTTGTGACAATCTCAGAAAAAAAAAAAAAAAAAAGCCCCAAAAAAAACTTCTGAAACACATTATTAGGCGAATAAACAGCGCTCGGGCTGATCGGATGCAGATGCTGCGACAACATTGGCTTTAATCAGCTTCAGAAAACTGGATGTGAACTATAAAACCGCTCAGAGATGAAGTCACTGCCGCCTTACATGACATGACATCACATCGCTATCGCAGTGTCGCCTTTTTTTAATCCACACGCCATTTCATTAAAAACAAAAACCTTAAACACATCCCGGGTCAGGGTTTTTCCCCTTCGGGACGCGACGTGTGCGCGTGAGCGTTTCTGTCGAACGTAACCCGTCTGATTGGCCAGCCCTCCTAAAACCTTTATCTGCTAATTGGAGGCAGGACACGCTGGTTAACGTAATGCGGAAAAGGAATCAAGGGATGAAAGAGGTTAATCCACATGAAAGCGGATGGGCGTAAACAAACAAAAAAGAGAGACAAACAAACAAACAAACAAACAAAGGCTAATACCAGCTTTTTTTGACTCAAACGAGGAACAAAGTGCACGTGCACACACACACACACACACACACACACAAATGGCTTGATGAGTGAAAACAGGCTTTTGATCCTCACCATGAAATAGTATGAAAGAGTACGAGTTACTCTTTCAGCACACACACACACACACACACACACACACACCCCCACCCAGACTATAATTGAGTGTGTGCGTGCGCTTGTGTGTGTGGACCATGTTTTTATATCTTTGTGGGGACCAGTTGCCCCCTCAAAAGATAGAAACCCCTAATATTTTTAACCTTGTGGGGACATTTTGCTGGTCCCCATAAAGAAAGTGTGTTTTTATTGTAGATTTATCAAAAAGAAAAAGATAAGAGAGCCAAAAAGTTGCTTTTTCATTACCAAGGTTAAGGTTAGGATTAGGGTACAGCATTAATTAGGTGCAGTAATAATTATGTCCATGGAAAATCCTTACAAGTATAGCAATACAAGTGTGTGTGTGTGTGTGTGTGTGCGGCAGCTCTCAGGGACTGAGTCAGAGACCGTTAACTACCAGAGGTGGAGGAAATGAGCTGGAGGCTCGCTCATTACAGAAGGTGTGCCCACCCCAGCCAAAGAAAAGGAAATAATCCCTTTAATCTCAACTATTTGTTGAAGCGTTTGACACCACAGTTTAAAAATAAGAGTCATTTGGACAGTTTGGAAGTCTTACAGGCACACTGAGGAGGTTTACAAGTTGAAAGCGAGTTCTGCAGTATTGAGTCAATATAAAAAAAGATTTCCAAATGTTGCTTTTCCAACAAATAATGAAATGTTCCACAAAAAATGTTTGTATGTCAGTAACAAAAGCAACACAGACCACTTTTCAGACAAACAAACAAAAAAACATTATAAAGGCTGCCAAAGAAAGGTCATCATTGATGCCGTTAAGCCTTTTGGTCCAGAAACAGAAGTACTGTACAACTTTTGTCATTTCTTTATAAAGCTGCACACACCATATATGGACTTCCTGTAGTTTATTCCTGTTTACTGCACTTTATTTAGTAGCGTTTTCTGTTCCATTCGAAGGCGTCTTTGCTTTACAGCGAGTCTTTAGTGTGTCTCATTAAGACTTTAGCTTTTTCCTCTTTCATCCATGTTAAAACATCTATGTAAATGTAACGGCACCCTAACCGTGTGTATAGTGAAAGACTACATCACACCCTGTAGGTAGACTCCGCCCCCCTCTGCCTGTCTATCTGTCTTTCTCCCCCTTCCTCAGATCTGAGAAGTCACCAGTAACTCCATTATGACCTGGGATGATATTACAGCTCCGTGTCGTGTGACTGCCGCACGCCACGTGAACGATCTGTCGAGGTCGACATCATCAAATGCAACTTTCATCTCATATCAACACTCCCTCCGTCCACAAGGCTATCGTGTTTAAAGATTAAAACGACTCCTTGCCTTAACGAAGTCTCTGGTTTCTTATTTCGCAGCCACCCGATCAAGCCGGAGAGCCCGGTTCGCTGCAGGTATCTTCGCTCTCGCTGGCCTTTTAAATCCAGCACGCACAAATATCGAGCCACTAATGATGTTTCCGTTAAAGCCCATTAATCACGGCGCGCCTGGCGTGGGCTGCGCCGTGCTGCCGGGCCACTGCGTGTTTATGTGAGCGTGCGTTTGTTAAAAGTCAACAGTGCGAGGCTGGATGTGTAACCCGAGAACGTGGAGAGATCGGAATGAAAACATTTTATTGGCCAGCGCATCCTTGTGAAAACAGCCACTCGGGACGACGCGCCAAAAAAAGCAAGCTGGGACGCTTGAGCTGGGAGGAGAATGCGGGGAAATCTTCCTGAACCTCGGGGGGTTCGGACAATTTTGATCGACGGGCAAAGCGTTACACCGCGTTACGGAACGTTTGGCTTGACGTTTTAGTGAAAGGACTTCAACTGCGTCAGATATCAGGGTCTGAGACCTCTCCATGGAATTAGTATGACGTTGTGTGTGTGTTTATATCTTTGTGGGGACCAAGTGTCCCTACAAGCATAGGATTATCTGATATTTTTGACCTTGTGGGGACCGTTTGTTGGTCCTCATAAGAAAAAAGTTTTTTTTTTCTTATAGATTTGAACAGAAATAGAAAAAATAAAGGGCCAACAAGTTGCATTTTCATTACTGAGGCAAAGTTTCAGAATAGGAAAAATTAGCTGCAGGAATAATTATGCCAGTAGAAGGTCCTCACAAGTATAGCAAGACAAACACGGTTGTGTGTGTGTGTGTGTGTGTGTGTGTGTAAAGAGCCGAAGTGACACTAGGTATGTCAGACTCTAAGAGTTTGTGCGTCTGTGTGAGTCTTTGTCTCTTTGGTCTCTCTAGACGTGTGTTTGCTTTCTAACCTCTCTCATTCGTTGCCAAGGCACTGAAAGCGTGTGAATAGAGGCATCACCGTGGAAACAGGCTCAGGGACGAAACGACTGTAAATGTCACGGCAGAGTTTTTTTTGATTTTCTTGAGCAGCTGTGCTGTAGCTCCAACACTTTCAGACTTCCTGACTGTAATCAGGGTTTGTCTAAGAAAGAAAAAAAAAAACAACCGAGAGCGCAACGTCAGGGCGCCACCTGGTGATGGTTAACGTCCTGAAACTGGCCTTTTGCTCCAGTGTGGCATTATTTTGGGCTAATCTTAATCTGAGAGATCAAACGCAGAAGGAAAAGCAGTGCCCTTTAGAAATCATTCGGATGGGGAATTCTCTTTAGATGTTTCGTGATCTGTAAGTTCACAGCTGTTATACTGTAACATGACCTTCAGGTGATCTACACCACCACCCTTGGAGGAAATGGACTGTGTGTGTGTGTGTGTGTGTGTGTGTGTCTCGCTCTCTTGCTCGCTCTCTCTCTCTCTCTCTCTCTCTCGGAGTGCACACTCACCCTGTGATCACAGGAAGTTGGCCCGAATTCAACCCTCCTATTAAGAGCTATTTCCTGCCCCCTTGCTATCAGACACTGCTCCTTGAGCCGTGACATGCTAAACATTCCACCACACACACACACACACAGACACACACACAGACACACACACACACACAGTGATGCACTATACTATTACTGATACTATTCTGGCCATCAGCACGGATACTCAAGTGAATTCCTAAACTATTCCTAAACAATCTTTACAGTGCTTTACAGGGAGCATCATCCTGCTGAAAGAGGCCACTGCCATTAGGGAACATTGTTAAGGGATGAACTTGGACTGAAACAATATTTAGGTAGGTGTTACATGTTACATGTCAAAGGAACATCCACATGAATGGCAGGACCCAAGGTTTCCCAGAACACCACTACCCAGAGCATCTCACTGCCTCCACCAGCTTGCCTTCTACCTGTAGTGCCATCTCTTCCTCAGGTAACCATGATCCACATGATGTAAAAGACAACATGATTCAATCAGACCAGGCCACCTTCTTCCATTTCTCCATGGTCCAGTTCTGATGCTCATGTCTGTCCCCAAAGCTAAGTGCTTTCAGTGGTGTACAGGGGTGTGATACACTGTGTGTCCTGACCCATTTCCATCATAAACAGCATTAACTGTTTCAGCAATCTGAGCTACAGTAGCTCTTCTGTGGGATCAGACCAGACGGGCTAGCCTTCATTCCCCACATTCAGCACCTTCAGGAACCTTGTGATCCTACGACCGTGTCGCTGTCCTTGCTTGGACCACTTTTGGTAGGTACCAACCACGCCATACCAGGAACACCGCACAAGCCCCATCATTTTGAAGATGCTCTGACCCAGTGGTTTGGCCCTTGTCAAATTCACTCAAATCCTTACGCTTGCCCATTCTTCCTCCTCCCAATACATCAACTTTGAGACTCTTCCCCGACTCTTCACTTACTGCCTAATCTATCCCACCTCTCGACAGGTGCCTTTGTAATGAGACGACCGGTGTTATTCACTTCATGTCAGTTGTTTTAAGGTTATGGCTGGAGTGTGGGAGTTAAAAGCCAGGTGCTTCATGTTTAAAAATCATCCGATCCGCCACACAATCCTAAATATAGCTATTACAGTGTAAAGCCTTAACCGTCAGGTTCTCCTGAGATGATAGAGTGTATCCTAATCATGTCTGCATGTGACATGATTTAGAGGCGTTTTGATAGGATACAATGTTCTGCAAGCGTTTAAATTCCCATTGAAAATTTCAAGGTCTAAGTAATGGGATATAGAGAAGCTACACCCCCTTCATGAAAACTGACAGGCACAGTAGCCACACCCCCAATGGACAGGCATAAACGGAGGGCCATCTTTTCCGTGATGGACACCGCTCTGCGTCAATACAACCACAACGTATATATATATGTTTAAATTCAGACAAAGTGCAAGTGCGAGTTAGGGAGAGGCTTGGCTGGGTAATTTCCACAGGGGCCTCGCAACACGTCTGTTATTGTAGAGCTTGATGTCTGGCCATGAACAGGTGGCTTTCAGAATGAGAGAGAGAGAGAGAGAGAGAAGGAAAGAGAGTAATCCAAGACTGTTTTGAGCACGTCAGCCATTTTGATCCCTGAGCTCACCGACAGGCTGTTGTTCGACTCGAGTGATGTGTGTGTGTCTCCAGGCGTCACGTACATGCCTCAGCTCTTCTCTGAATGCTAACCAAGCACTTTTCAGTCCCAGATAAAACATTTGATGCTTAAATGTCTTAACGTGAACAGAATTGAGCTTTGGAGTCGTCTTGGCTACCAAAAGATGTTTAGAAGTGTTTAGTTCAAGTCAACTCCGTAGCCATTGTGTACAGATTTACATCCCTAACAAAGAGATCACTCACACAAGACACCCTGGACACAATCAGTGTGCATTAATGAGTCAGTACACTTTTTACTTTTCAGACAAAAAGCATAATGAAAAAAAAGCAGTAAGTGCAACAATCAAAGTCTCCAGAAGAGCTGTGGCAGATTCTCCAAGACGCTGAGTAAAACGTACCATAATACACACTAGGGGGATTAAAGATGCATGTTAGAGTAGCACTGCAGCACCGAGGCATAGTACCTGCTTTTATGTTCATGTACAACCATATATCCCAATGATCAAGATTTCTAATAAATAACTGAAATGTATAAACTGCACCTACACACACTTCAGTGTGACGAGAAGGCCAGACAGAGTCACGTGTGTG
>JAOTRJ010000001.1:5825129-5845028 GCA_028564905.1 Leptodoras praelongus | reverse complement strand
GGCCACCAGGCTGGTCCAATTTAGCCATGAAACCTCCCACACTAAAATGACAGGTGTTTCAGTTTCATTGTCCAACTTTGTTAATTCTACTATAGAACCTGCTGGTTCTGGATTCAGACAACAGTCCTCCAGTTGAAACTCCTGGTCTACAGTATGAGAGTTGGAGAGTTTGGTGCACAAGCTTTACCTTTTGTGGGTAACAAAGGGTCAAAATTAATTAATTAATATTTGGTTAAATGTCCTTTTGCAAGTTGCCTTTGACCAGTTGCCTTTGATAGCCACAAACAAGATTGTGGCAGAATTGTTATTCGATATTTCACCACTCGTCTCGCCATAATTGATAGAATTCAGTTAAATTTGTTGGTTGGGAACGTCCAAGGAGCTTAGTGCAGATGTGAGCATGAATTTAGAGGTCACTTGGAGCCAATTCTAAATAACTGTAGATTTCAAGATTATCAGTTGGCTACCAAAAGCAACTGGGCAGGGTGCAACTTTTAATGACATTTTTGTTTATGAAATTCCCAAAGCAAGAGAATGTTTCCTAGCTGAATGGCTTCCTTATTATTATTATTCCTTATTCCTTATTTTCAGGCATTCATACTAGACATGGCTTGCCAAATGGTTTCGTTTTTAAGGCAGAAACATTGTCACGAAAACGTTGAACCCATTTTTTATTGTGTTTTTTAACACAATTAATTGTGTTTTTTAATTGTGTGGAGAGGGCACAGTGCCGTGACGAGGAATATTGAACTTAAGGTGAAATAGCCGTTCAGAAGCAATCATAGAGTCGCCATTTTTCAACAACGAATGTGCAATGGTATGCTGCCCACTGGTTAATGCTGACCAAATGTTGACTAAACCAGTAGACCAATCACTACTCTAATCAAACTAGCATCTGAGAACATCATAAACATATGAAAAGTGTCAGATCTCTCTGGCTCACCCTGTGTAATTTAGACCCTGTGTTAATTTCCTGTAAAAGATGCATACTGTGCACTTACTTACTTTGCCCCTGAAAATCAACCAAAAAATCTCTGAAAGTCTAATACTGCTATGCCATTCATATATATAAAGCCTAATACTGCCATGGCATTCATATATAAACTGGTCTATGAGCTATAGCTAGGAAAAAGAGAATCCAAAAAGCATATAAAAATTACTACCTTTTTACTTTGCTGCTCTTTTGCACAAAGTTCACTCGTTCCAGCCACATCACCCAATGATTCCTTTCCCTCCTTTTTACTAGCAGTAAGCTTCGTAGCTTGTCGCATTGCTGCTGACAGTTACATTTGCAATTCATTCTAAAAAAAATGCATTTAAAAAAACAATCTCCTCTTAATAGTGTTTAAACTACTTGTTAACTACTTGTTAGGACATCAAGCAATTCATTAGAAGATACTGAAAGCTGAAAGATACTAAAAAAAAAAACATCTGGTGGAGTGGGTTGAAGTAGTCGAGACTGGTTGCAGCTTCACAGAAATGCAGATGTAGATTTAGGTAAATAAGGAGCAAGCCAGGTGGCACAAGGGCAAGGAAAACTTCACTGGAAAGATGTGAGGAAGAAACCTGGAGAGGAACCAGAATCAAAAGGAAACCCATGACACCAGACATTAGGAATTAAAAGTCATTACTATTCTGCAACAGTACTGAAAACTGAAATGATTGCTTCAGGATTCAGGACTGTTTGTCCTGAAGACGATGTCATGAACAAGCCCTGCAATGAGCTCAGGAAAGTCTTTATGATTACAGCAGCAGATGGACATTGTTCAGATGAGATTGTCTCCTAAAGCAAGGGTGACACTTGGGTAGGGTGTCTGTCGGACCATCCACAGCTGTAGATTTGAGTCAGAAGTGCAGATTAGGTGAGTCTTCAAGCATCAGGATTAATCAGGCGGAGAGAAGAGCTCCAGCAGTAGAAGTACATCAGGATCAGGCACGGACTCATCAGACATCACGTCTGGGTGTGCAGTTAGGCATGGGGGTATCAGTGGTAACAAAATGGCTCAGGTTCCATACTAGTCACTAGAAGACTTGGGTTATTAAAGTCGAATAACATTTTAAGGGCTGTTGCTCTGAGCCGGATTTCTTCCAAGTTATGAACTGTGAGAAACTGAAAGCCACAAACCAAAATCGCAAAAACAATATGGTTGGAGCTGGTTAAGTTTATCCTCCTGACCCTGCCATGGAAATTCTTTGATCTTGAAATTCATCCCAGATATTAAACAGTACCAAGACCTACAAGAGTGCTGAAGTTACTACAGGAAGTAATCAGTTGATTTCTGGTTTCTTCAAGAGTCCAATCCAGGATTTCCATCCTCCCTCATCACGTTTTGTTTCGGCGTATACAGCTCAATTCTCCAGTGACGCTGTAACGCAAGTCATCACGTGTCCGCTAATTTGTTGCTTGGCTGACTTGATAAATGCAACTGAGCATCACTATCGGCTATGCACATTTGCTAACCCGTGACTGTAGGCTAATTAACGCTGCTGTGTTAGACTGTCTGAGATCAAGGTTGACGGAGTGGCTCGTGTAGCAAATCGGTCTGTTGCGCAGAGATAGTGGAGGAGGGCTGCTGAAGGCTGCCACTAGCAATGAGCTAGGCTTAGCAGTGGAGATGATGGACTGGGACTGGCATTGATTTCCCAGCTCCTACACATGCAGTAGGCGAACGGGCACCGTGTAGGGGTTTTCTGTGGTGTGTTTGGATCAGAGGACACAGCTGGGTCATTTCACTAGTAACCTTTTGAGTTAAGAAGCTGGTGCTAGCTAGCTGGTCACAATAGTAATGAAGTCAGTAACATGGATTGAACAGGTCTGATTCATTATTAGTTTGTGATTATGATTATTAGTGGCCAGGAGCACTGCAGACTGGGACTGTTCTGAGTAGTAGACAATAGTAGATGCAGGTGTGAATGCACCCAAAGAAACATTTGATTCAACAGTGGCTATATTTAACAGTTAATCATCATAACTGCAGCAATTATTATTGGCAGCAAGAATGACAGGCTTCAATGCATGTGTTTAAAAATGTATTAGAATACAATCCAAATATCCAAATAAAATGTTTGAGACAGCAAGTGAACAGACCCTCCTTTTTTTGGTGGTTAGCAAACTGCTTTAATTATTGTCAAATATTTGCATAGACTTTGAATGGCGGTGTCTGTAATTTCGGCTTGTTGTGCATACGGATATCTGATAAACTCTTTCACAAAGTGCTAGCATTCTCAGAGCCTTTGCTAATTCTAACCTGTAATCAGCACCGTGGATCACCACCTTGCCTTTGGCAAGAGTTCAGCATTCTCCCCCTCCCTCTAGAACATGGTCCACTTTCTATTCTGAGATAATCATCATTTTCCAATTAGTTTGGTTTACCCAGAGTAACACCTCCTGAGTCTAGTTTGGAGTCAACCATGCTATTTTTTAAACAAAATGACCAGGTCAAGAGTACTCAGAATGGGTATTTTGCACACACACACACCACGCTCGGTCTGTTGGGTTTCCCATTGCACAATGGCAGCAATTTGGATTGAAATGCATGAATCCATGCATGCTCTAATGCGCACAGTCTCAATTCAGTAGCGGCGCTTCAACAAAATGATTTTGTCATGTCCAATTTAGCATAACAATTGCTCTGACTTGAGCTGCCATCGAAAACGATTATGGGATGAAGAGATGGGAGGAATGTGGGAGGCAAAGAGGACAGGGAGGATAAGGAGTGTGCATTTTCAGGAGATGAGGTGTGAGCAGCAGAACACAGAAAGTGCACTTAGTTCCTTCTGCATATGGTGAATAATTAGCATGTAGTGGGCAGAGTCAGGAAACATGGAAACAACTTGCTTAAATATCACTCTCAGTGGAAAATTATCAATGGATTAGTGAGTGAGTGAAATACTTCATCATTACAACCCATACAAATGACTCCAGACTCTGCACTGACTGCCATGATGCAGGGGACTCGACTCTTCATGCAACCTAAGCTGTTTTATCCATGGCTTTATAAGACCAACCATATGGTCTCCCATGTGGTGACTTTATTTAAGCATTTATTCAATGCTAATGATGTCACATCAGCCTGGGACAAAGGAGGTCAACCGTAACTTCCCTGGACTCCCCAGTCAATTAGACTGATGTTAGCCAACTGTGAATCTTTCAGACTGTCCATCTGTCAACCAGCTTTCGTATTCCTGCAGTTAAAAAAAATATTTTAGGCTGGGCTGCAAGCCACGAATGCACCGCTGTCTTCACCTCTTCATCAGACATGAATCTTTGTTCTCGTAGGGATTCTTTCAGGGGACCAAACAGGTGATAGTCCGATGGGGCAAGATCAAGACTATAGTGAGGATGCTTTAACACCTCAAAACAAAGTTTTTGGAGTGTGTTGACAGTACGGGTAGCAGTGTGCGGATGTGCATTGTCATGCAACAACACAACGCGTTTGGATAGCGTTCCTCCTGCGTTCTGTCTGAATTTTAGCTCTTCAGTGAGCATCTTACTGTAACTAGCACTGTTGATTGTTGAACCTCATTTCTGTTAATGCTCCAATACTGGCCCTTGAGAATTCCAGAAAACTGTAAGCATGGTTGACTTTCTCAGTCGGCGATTGAGGATCGGCGATTGAGGTTTCCATTCCGTACATTTATGGAAAGTTTCCATTCCATACTATAGATTTAATATAACCAGAGTACAGATAATTGTTGACTCACCCTACAAAATGGGGACGTTAGCAGTTAATTGCAGTATAGTACTTCATTATCATTAGCTATGTTGGCTACTTGCCTACAGTGACTTGGTGTTCATAAACTTTTGCAGTAAGGCAACCTGACAATCAGATGGATTTTATTGATACTATGCATGACTGTACAGCCCATAATATTGAAATGAGGAAAAATCAATATAGCTTGCAAAAATATTTTGCAAATAAAAATGTAAAAGTTTGTATAAGCATTAGCATTCAAGGCAGGGATATAGTTTACAAATGCAGGTTTATTGATCAAGATAAGTCGAGGCAAACAAGTCCAAAATGGTTTCTAAAATACGGGGTCAAAGTCAGGCATGGGTCGGGTGATCTTCAAATTGGATACTTGGGGTTAGGCTGAAGGCAAAAACAAGAAACAGACACTGGCCAAACACTGTAAGCTGTGGCAGGTAAACAATGTCTTGGTAAGAACAAGGCTGGCGTGTGATACTTAGCAAAGGTGTGCTGCAAACTAAGGAACTTAATTACTGTGGGGAACTGGGGAACATAATGGGGAACAGGTGCAGGCAATTAAAAAACACACTAATACTCATATTTGGGGGACTGTGAAGGGGTGGAAACTAAAGATTCTGTGCTGGGCATGGCCGTCTTGTCTTTCTGGGACGTGTATTTCGGGACCCACAGGGTCAGCAATGGTACAGTGTTTCTGGACAGCACTAAAGGCCCAAAAGTGGCAGCTTGGTAGTGCTGGGGCTTGAACTCGTGACCTTCTGATTGGTAGCCCTGAACATTGACCATTCATACACCACTGCCCAAAACAAGAAGTGTGACTGGAGGAGGCCATCCACCAAAAATTCAGTGACCAAGTAAAAAATACATTAGTAAGAAAAAAAGCTGGTGGCAATTGGCAAGTCTCAGCATGATGCTACCATCATCATGCTTCACTGTGTGGATGGCGCTTTCAGGGCAATAAACAGTGTTAGGTTTCTGCCATTCAACAGATGAGAGAAGCTTTTTCCACAACTTGGCCTTTGGCAAACTCCAAATATCTAATCTCTAATAATCAGGCAACGACATATTCTTCCATCTGAATTGTAGATCTCTTCAGCTCCTATAGAGTTACCCTTGGACTCCTGCTGCCTTCTCTGACTACTGCCCTTCTTATCTGGTGAATTTTAATCTACAGCTTCCTCTAGGCAAAGTCACAGTTGTGACTTATTTTTAAAGTAGTGGATGTAAAAATTGCTCCATGGCAAGTTCAGAGTTTGCTCTAATGAAATGTTTAAAAGCACATAAAGTACAGTGCTGTGAAAGTATTTGAAAGTATATTTTAATTTATTTTATGCTTGCAGATTTGTCACACTTGAATGTTTCAGATCATCAAACTAATTTTAATATTAGACAAAAATAACCCAAGTGAACGGAAAAAATGTGAAAAAGCAGTTGCCTACTTAGCTACTAATTCAACCAGTTTAACAAATTGAATTGACTTTTGGGCTTCCCTTATGACTACTGCTATATTTGTTGAATCTAAACATGACTTCAATAGAATCTGTCTGGCAAGGTGAAGCAGCCTAGAAGGTCTCAAAAAGCAGTGCATGATGCCATGTTTTAAAGAAATTTGACTATAGATGTGAAATAAACTCACTGAAAAGGATACAAAGCAATTGTTAAGGATCTGAGACTTACCAAAATATTACCAAGATCTGAAGAATTGCAGGCCTCACTTTCCTTAGTAAGGCTAATGTAAGTAGTTCCACAATAAGAAAGTCACTGGCCTGAAATGGCACCCATCAGAGATTTGTAAAACACTGCTGACCAAAATGAACATAAAGGCTTGTCTCTTGTTTGCCAAAAAACATCTAGATAACCCACTAGACATTTGGGATAATATTATGTGGACCGATGAGTCAAAGGTGGAACATGTTTGGAAGACATGGGTCCATTACATCTGGTGTAAAGCTAACAGTGTCAAACATGGTGATGCTAGTGTAATGGCCTGGGGCTGCTTTGCTTCTGCAGGACCTGGATGACTGGTTATAATTGATCGAACGTACATACTGCTTCCTATCATAAAATCAGTTCATGCCCTAAAGCTCAAGAGCAGTTGGGTTATGCAGCAGAACTATGATCCAAAGAAGACAAGCAAGTCCATCCAAGTCCTGACTTGAATCCCATTGAGATGCTGTGCTAAACCTTAAAAGACCGAAAACCCTCTAATGTAGCTGAATTAAAATGATTCTTTAAAGAGTGGGACAAAATTACTCCATAGTGATATATACTGATCAGCCCTATTATAACCACTGACAGGTGAAGTGAATAACATTGATGATTTCATTACAGTGGCACCTGTCAAGGTGGGGATATATTAGGCAGCAAGTGAAGAGTCAGTTGAGGTGTTGGAGCAGGAAAATTGGGCAACCTTACGGATCTGAGCTACTTTGACAAGAGCCCAATTGTAATGGCAAGACTGGGTCAGAGCATCTCCAAAATGGCAGGTCCAGTGGGGTGATTCTGGTATGCAAGGGTTAGTACCTACCAAAAGTGATCAAAGGAAGGACAACCAGTAAACTGGTGACAGTGTCACTGGCTCCCAAGGCTCATTGATGTGCATGGGGAGTGAAGGCTTGTCTGTCTGTTCCAATCCCACAGAAGAGCTACTGTAGCAAAGTGAATGAAAAAATGAATGCTAGTTGTGATAGAAAGGTGTCAGAACACACAGTGCATCACACCTTGCTGTTCATGGGGCTTCATAGCTGCAGATTGCCCATGCTAACCCCTGTACACCACTGAAAGCACCTACAATGAGCATCAGAACTGGGCCATGGAGCAATGGAAGAAGGTGGCCTGGTCTGATGAATCACGTTTTCTTTTACATCATTTAGACACTTGGATGTGTGTGTTTGTCAACTTACCTAAGGAAAAGTTGGCACCAGGATGCACTATGGGAAGAAGGTTAGCCGGTGTAGGCAGTATGATGCTCTAGGAAACCTTAGCTCCTGAAATTCATGTGGATGTTACTTTGACATGCAACACCTGCTTAATAAATATTGTTGCAGACCGAGTACACCCCTTCATGTCAACGGTATTCCAAGTGGCAGTGACTTCTTTCAGCAGCATGATGCTCCCAGCCAATCTTCAAAAATTGTACAGGAATGGTTTGAGGAACATGACAAATGGTTCATGATGTTAACTTGGCCTCCAAATTCCCCAGATCTCAGTCCAATTGTGCATCAGTGGGATGTCCTGGACAAACAGCCAGTTCCGTGGAGACCCCAGCTCTCAACTTACCAGACTTAAAGGATCTGCTAGGTGCCAGATAACACAGCACACCTTATGAAGTCCATGTCTCAATGGGTCAGAGCTATTTCAGTGGAGCAAGAGCGGCCTAGACAGTATTAGGCAGGTGGTTTTAATGCTATGGCTGATTTGGTATAAAAGTCTCATCTCAAGTTATCATTAACATAAAATGTTTTGAAGTCATTTCTGCCAAGGCTGGCAGAGAGAGTTATCAGGTTTAGGGGGGTTATCCTTTCACATGGGTCATATAGGTTTTGAATAAATCTTTATTTTCAATAAATGGAATGATCATTTAGAAGCTGCATTTCGTATTGGATTTATGTAAGATTAAAATTAGCTGGATGTGACAAATTAGCCAAAACAAAAGAAATTAGGAAGTCCTAATGTGTAATGTCATATAGTTGAAGTGTCCAGATGGATAAAAAAGCACCAAATGATAAGAGCTTTTGTTTGTGTTCTGGGTCCAGGGAAAACCACATGTTTTCCCTTTGTTCATGTCTTTCCTCTGTGTGTTTTGGTTTCTCTCTGTCCCATAGGGAACACCAACAGCGTGTTTGCGCTGGACTACATCAGCGGATCTTTGACGGTGAATGGCCGACTGGACCGAGAGAACCCGCTGTATGCTTCAGGATTCTTCCTCACAGTCAAGGTGTGCGGTTACGTTCAGAGTACAGTCTCACAACACGTCACGTGGTCAATTAAAATATTTGATTAAATATGACGGACGCCATGAGAGATTAAAATACTCTTGACACCTTGGGTGTCTTGGAGTTGTGTGTATAATTAAATGGCATGGTGCATAATAAAAGCCCCATTTTCATTCTCAGACCTATAAGTGTCTATCAGACTATTATACAATATTTTCATATAGACAAGGGCACGGTGGAAATGTTCTCAGTGCTGATGTTAATGGACAGCAAATTGCAGGAATAATGAAGTCTGTTGTGCCTAAAGAGTCGTTTATAAATGTCTGCTTACTGTAAGTAATTTTGAACAGTTACGTATGAATGAGCTAATATTCAGCTAGGATTTGGATCTATTAAGAGCACTCTGAAAGCATCAGCTCTGTGTGTGTGTGTGTGTGTGTGTGTGTGTGAGAGAGAGGGAGTGTGTAAGGTTCCTGTTCACAGTTTATCACTGTTCCCTCCTGACAATCACTTGCCCAAAGGCTGAAGGAAGTGTGTGTGTGTGAGAGTGAGTGTGTGTGTGTGTGTGTGAGTGTCTGTGCATGTGTGAATGTGTGTGTGTTTTGTGGGTGTTTGTTGTTTATGTGTGTGTCTCTTTTTTGTGTGTTTGTGTGTATGTTTTGTGTGTGTGTGTTGTTTGTGTGTTTGTATGTGTATGCTTTTGTGTGTCTGTGTTTGGGTTTTTAGGTGTGTAAGTGCTGTTTTGTATGTGTGTGTGTGTGTGTGTGTGTGTGTGAGTGTTATTGTGTCTACTTTGTGTGTCCCTCACACTCTAAAGAGACGGCCCTCCTCACAGTTACAGAGAAACTCCAGGCTGCCAGGTCAGAGAAACTCTCATCTGTCCTCATCCTCCTCTCCTCTCGGCAGCATCTGACACCACAGCATCCTCTTGTCTCGTCTCTCTAGTCTCCATCGGCATCCAGGGAACAGCATGTAATATGACATGAGTGTGACATTTTGTGTGTGTGTTGTTTGTGCAAGTGTGTTTATTTTGTTTGATGGTAGCTCTAACCACTACACCACAGAGAGACAGAGGTGGTGGGGTGTGCTGGAGGAGGCATCGCTACTTTGACCTAAACTTGCCAAAAGGCAGGTGAGAACCCAGACCTTGTGGAACTATATAACATTATAACATTCACTCTTACCCTCAGCCATGGACATCACTAGAACTTTATGAGCAGAGGGGGTAAGGAGCAGAGCGATAGGTGCTCAGGGTCAGTATTTGGCAGCAGCACCTCCACTCCCCCAGGTCCTAGTGCCTCAATTTTCATTACATCGTCAATATGGAGACAGAGAGCAAACAGGGCCTAAGACAGGTCTAGCGACACCACCGCCCTCACACCCCTACACCACAGAGAGACAGAAGCGATGGGATGTGTTGGACTTCTGTCTCCGTTTAATACGTCACAGCGGCGCATATCATTACACCAACCTCCCAAAGGCAGACGGGTATCTAGACCTGTTGGAACCATGAGATTCAGATTTACTCTCCGCCTACACCAGAGAGAGACAGGAGTGATTGCATTGCGGTGAGCCAAGACAACTCAGAACACACACACACACACACAACTGGGAGTGTGTGTTAGTGGCAGTGAAAAGACAAACTCAGTCTTTAATAGATAAAGAGGCTAGACGTGGTGTAAGATACTTATCTTGTTATCTACAAAAAAAAGGGATGAAAATAATTCTGGATCAGGGATTGAAATGATTTAAAGAGCAAAGCTCACGCACAGACGACATGAACAAACCTTGCTTGATGGCGCTAGAGCAAATCAAACACAAAAAACAGTTCTTTATTTTATTCATTAAAGTCAAAGGTGGTTTTATTGCATTAGGATTCCCTTTACGTGATCCATACAAGAACTGTAGCACTGAAAAACCACATCAATCTGGTTTAATCATCGGCAGACGCTCGAGGCGTACGTTGTTTTATATCAAACAAACTAAAAATCCATTTACATTTGTACATATAATAAATACAGTAATACAGACACCAAATGAAATGTCAAATCTGAATCACAATGTCATTTTATAAATCTGTACAAACCATGGACTTGAACATGGCCTCCCTTTTGTTTTTTTGTTTTTTTACCTAGCATGAGGAAAGACTTCAGTCCAGATCCTCACTGATAATCTAATAACTGAATCATCGAATAAACTACAACGCAAATAGCACTGTCAAGTCTTATTCATCAAGGCACATAAGGCTTTTTAATAAGAATACAGACCAGTGACCTTAAAAATGGATACAAGTTCACTAAATGAACTTTACGGTACAACCAGTATGCGCCTGAGAAATGATCGGAGACTATACAAAATTAAAAAGATTTACGGTGAAGGTTTTTTTTTTATAATAAAAAATAAAACACAGCAGGAAAAAAAGCACAATGAGACGTACCCTGAAATCGATCAAACATAAAAATAAAAATAAAATCAAAAGATTTAAAAAATAATAATAACAAATAAAAACAATAAAAAAATGTTTACGATTTTTGTAATAAAAAAAAATACAATTAAAAAATAAAACATAAAAACCACAATAACAATATGTTATTTTTTTGTGAGTAAACAAAAAATATAAAATCACAAAAAATACATACATGAAACATATGAGCACAATTTGTGAGGTATTTGGAAATTAAACTGAAACATTTTTATTTTTCTTAATATATTTTTCTGCATGTTTATATCTATATTGCTTAATTGTTTTAACTATATACTAATTATTAAATGACAAAACGTCATCCATTTTATGGGCTTCATTTTCCAAGCTCCCAAAATGTTGGTTATGGCTAATCGCAAGCATCGTCTACACCTGAAGTAAACATTTCCTGAAATAAAGCTAACACGCAAGCTAAAAGCACCAGATAGTATACATGTGTTACAGTATACTGTGTTACTGTAAAGTGTTACAGCCAAGCTGCTCTATTCCCTTCTCCTTTTTGACCATGTGAGATCTCTCAAAGACCCGCTTCCCGATCTTTCTGACTTTCTGTGTAGCTATGTAACTTTTTAAAGTCTTCTGAAAATCCCAGGACGGTGATTAAACTCTAGACACGATGCTGAAGGATCCTTTCAACTCTACATTCTCACTTCCAAGCTATCGCTATAGAGATATCAAACTCCATTAAAGAAATAGTCCACTGTGTTTCAACCTAATCTCAATCCACTGTATCTGTAGGATCTGTATGTTCGATTCTGGATTACCATTAACACCAGTTTGAACACACATTAAGAAAATACACTATATTGCCAAAAGTATTCGCAAGCCCCTAGGCATGCTAGGTCAGTGGATGCTGAGGCACTCGATGCACAGAGGTCACCAACTTTCTGTAGAGTGAATCGCTACAGACCTCCAAACTTCATGTGGCCTTCAGATTAGCTCAAGAACAGTGTGTAGAGAGCTTCATGGACTGGGTTTCCATGGGGATCCAGCTGCATCCAAGCCTTACATCACCAAGCACAATGTAATTATAATTATAATTAGTTTAATTATCCAAGCATAGTCACATATATCAAACATTTCTCAACTGAATTCAATCTGTCCTTAGTTTTCCTATGAGACGTATGAACATTTCGAGTAAACGGCTTTTCAGTTTTTTCCTCAGTACTGGGAAATAAATTTTTTTCATCTGTAGTGTTAACACATACAGAGGATGATAAATGATTTAGGTATAAATACATGCACAAATAAATAGTTTTATATATAAATAAATTAATTAATTAATTAATTTTTCTCATGAAAAAGGGCATATGAAAATAAATGTCTTAATAAATGAATGAAGGTCTAGTTGGTCTATTTATTCCTATATTTCCTGCATTATTTATTTATTTCTACATTTATTTATTAACTTACTCCCATTTTTATGTATTTATTTATTTCCATAGTTTCACGTTTCTTCATATATTTATTTCTGCATTTCTGTGTATTTCATATGTTAATTAGGTGGGCGGTCCTAAAGCGATAGGATCGTTTCAGATCTATTACGACTGCCTCAGCCTACACAGGCTGCTTTCTGCTACACCGGGACGTTTGCCAGCGCTGCCTTAGCTAGGAACGAGGAACTCTACTTAGATGTTGGCATTCATTCATTTTATGTAGTCCTGTATTACTGATGTCATTTTTTATGAGCGGTTGCTAATGGCTTAAGGTCAGGGGTGACTGATGTCGGAAAGTCATTGAGTAGTTAACTTGAGTCGTGTACGGAATGGAATTAGGCTTCTGTCTGGTTCAAAAAGCTGACCAATCCTGGTTTAGTGTGAGGTTAGGACCGCCCACCTAATTAGCATATGGATTTATTACAAAAATAAATGAATGAAGAAATAAATGAACTCAATAGATGTTGCTGTATGGAAATATAGAAATAAATACAAGACATTTGAATGGTAAAAATTCTTATTTTCCTTATGTTCCTATACATTTTTTATTTGTGCATTTATTGATTTATGCTTAAGTCATTTCTCATTCTCCATAAACACATTCACTGCTGATGTGGACAGTAGAGAAGAGGATGAGACACACTGGAGTATTCCTTTATCACCCCCTAAACCCACACCACCACCATCAGCACCATCACCACCACCACCACCTTTCTTCACTGTCTACACAATTCCACATACACACACTCACAGATTCCCATGCCTGATTATTGATGGAAGCTGCATGAGCTTTGCGAAGTCTTGCCAAACTTCACATGTACTTGTGTACATTCTGAGCCTTGTTTTCCCACTGATAAGACTTCCGACGCTTGTCTTATACGTGACATCCAGCTAAACTCTGCCCACCTGCTGATGAAGCCAATCGTGACTTCCCCTACCTGCTTCATTCTCTAGAATGACCCTGAGTTTCCATGTTGCCTCCTCTCAGTGCAATCTCAACACTCTTCCAAGACAAGATGATCCCAGAAAAGAAAATCCTGGCTCATGTCATATTTTATTAAGAAAATGAAGATCCTCTAACAATAGGCCTGCGCTTAAAGCATCAATCAGCGAGATCGGGTCCTGACCCTTCCAGAAGTTCGGCATGGCTTTTGGTCTTTGGTGGCTGCCACGTGACGTGTTCAAATGTCGACCCCTGCTGATGTCATCTGGTTTGTGATTGTTGTCTGTGACAGTGCAGCTGGGACAAACTCAACGTTCAAGGGTCGTATGTATGACACCAACATGAAAACGAAAGACGTAAATGCTTTTCTCCATGTTTCCCATTATTTTTGTAGCTGCTGGTTTCTCACCGACCCTGACTCGATTACGACAAAGGCAACACTGACTATAAGACCAAACACTCACGATACGGTAGACGGAACTATAATATGTACACTGACTGTACAGGAACGGATAGCCTGCGCTGTGAACAGGCACCGGTTCACAAAATGACTTAGCATTTTAAATAATTGTATAAAAAATAAATGTGGATTATAATAAATAATTCGGCACGTTCTGTACATTTCATACACCGGAGGATATTTACACCTGGACAGCAGGAAGTCAGGGGATGGACGAGGGATGTTCTTCACTGCCTTTATTGTCTTTAGCACCACACGGAGAGAAGAACCCCAGGAGAAGAGAACATCCTGAAGACAAATCTGCCATGAAAATATGATGAGGGTGAAGAAATGCACAGGAGGGTATAGATATGTACAACACAAACAAGAGCCTACATACATTTACATATGGTTTAGTTTCAAGTACTCGTAGCTTGTTCTAACTTTAATTCGGTAGTTTTGTAGAATGATACCTATAACTGCACAGTCCCAGTTCCCAATCCCAATCACAGGTACTGGTGTCAAATTAAAGGAAAAAATAGTGACTTGGGTAAAATGGTAGGAGTGGGGGAAGCATATATTTGCATGCACTTGTCCCTTTAGAGTAAAGCACCACTGCAAATCAATACACACCCCTCCTGACTAATCAGCCTCATCCTACGATGAGACATTTCAATCCATGGAAATATGACTCCGCCCCCCCATCCACAGCGAGCAAGAGCTCATGAACTAAATGCTTTAATAAGGATAAAAATGATGCAAAATCAAACTCTTCAAACTGACCTTCAGCCCAACCCAGATCTCAATGCACTAGATCCCAATTAAGATTTTGGAGCCATGTTTTAGACAGCTATCTCCATCACCATCACTCATCAGGATAATCAACTGATGGAATGTATTTTGGAAGAATTTTGTATTTTGTTCATCTCTACAGTTCCAGAGCCTGAACTAAAGCGTTTCAATTAAGAAAGAAAGAAAATAAGTCTGGACCTGTAAGAAGGCTGGGGCTCATGTAACTTGGATGAGGAGACCTGAACTGGAGGACGGCGTGCATTTGCCACAGTAGCCACCACACGTTCCTGTCACTCTACTGCCATCCTGTGAAACCAGAAAGGAATTACCTGTCATCTTACAAAAGCTACATTTATTAAGTACATTACCCCTTTCACACACAGCGTCCACGCTTACGGACAGTCCGTTTCAGGCTCTATTTTATTATGTTTTAGTAAAATATAAGATTTAAATCAACTCCAAATCACTTTACTGCATTACTGCAAATGAACATAAACCTCCATAGCATATTTTACCCCTAGAATATTTGTCGGTCTCAAAGTTTACTAGCATCCTACGTGAAAATTATTATTAGATTTTTAAAAACTAAAGTTTTTAAAGTAGTGCTGTTTTGGGGATGATTTTGTTTCACCCTTGTTTCATGCAGCAGTCGTAGACTGGGTGAATATAATGTTTTTTTTGTATTCAGAATCTATATTTTCAAATTGTTTATATATTTTAGACATGAATGTTAAATATTTTAAACATCAGATTACTTTTATTTTATTTTATTTATTATGTATTATTTAATTTAATTTTATTTATTTACTTATTACAGTAAACATGCTGTTTTAGCCAGTATTTATCATACACAGTTATACATTTTTAGATACTTTAGAACCGAATGTTAAATATTGTGGATATCAGAAGATTATTATTATTATATTTATTTATTTATTTATTTATTTATTTGTATTTTATCTTATTACAGGCATGCTGTTTTCCCCAATTTTTAATCATGGACACTTAATCCACTTAATAATTTATTTTTATTATTTTTATTTTTATTTAATATCTTAAGTATTTTTTTATCATGCACAATTATATTGTCTATATGTGTATCTATTTTACAACTGAATGTTATATATTTTTGTAATTTTTGTTTTGTATTATTATTATTATTATTATTATTATTATTATTACAGGCAAGCTGTCTTAGCCAATGTTTAATCATTGACACTTAATCCACTTAATACTTTTTTTTTATTACATTTTTGAAGTATTATTTAGACAGAATTGAAATTCACAAATCTGGATCTTCACATAAATAATTTATGCATGAAAGGGTTAAACATGGAACATTAAAGATTATACCACAGCACTGTTCTCCACTGTTGAAATTCGAATGGTTTCTATTAATGCCGTCCTTCAAATGCAGTATCATGTCTATAGCACTAACTGACACCGGAAAGAATAAAACATAAGAAAAATAATGAAATGTGTTTGGGTGGTAAGAGTAACTCTGGCATCACTGAAAGCTGTATAACATGAACCAATGGTAATGTGAGACATTACGTCCAAAAAAAAAAAAACCCCAGAAAAAAGACGCCTCTAATTGGCATAATGATCTGATCCGTAGGGTTCTCTACAGCTCTTGACTTCCTACAAGTGATTTTCTGTCTGCTTTCCTCTCCATGTGGAGCGCTTTTCATTCCCAACCTTTTCACTCCCTGCCAAAAAAGGCGCCCCTGACTGATTTCAATTACAAACACAGAAATGGAGGTTCTCTTGCTGCAACTGCTCGATAGTGCTCCCTGGCTGTGCGCTTGAGGCTCTAGAAGAGGAGGGAAATGGGTCAAGGGGTGTTTGGATGGACAGCAGAAATGTAAAGGGTTTGATAAGGTGCATGACAGGATGTCAGAGTAGGGAAGGTTGAGGAATCAGGATTTAGAGTCGACAGTGAGGATTTGGGGAATGAAAGAAGGTCAAATGATTAGGTTTAGGATCAGACTAGAATGTTAATGCCACTTTTCAAGGCACCTGGGACTTGTGGATGTCCGCGACTGCGTAGTTCCCTTGGGAAATCCACTGGGTCCTCTCAGCCACCTGGAAGCCTGTCCCTGAGAGGTTCAGTGTGAATCGGCCCTGAGCATCCAGAACAGAAACATACTCAGCAAGCAGGTGTCACTCATACAGAAATACACATACTAAGTGAGTAAGTTATAACAGCACCCAGAGCTATTACAGACATACTCCAGCTGTAATTGCAGCCAAAGAGGTTCTACCCAAGGGGTGAGTTCTAATGCAACCAACCTTTTTTTATTATACGTGTCCTACATTCTTATAGGAACCCCTGCTGGTTGACAGGTCCTAAGAGACTACTGGAAACAGAATTGTACCCACCAAAAATGACTGAATGAATAATAAATAAATGGTGGTCACACACATTCAGCAACACTTTCCACTCTTGACTCAGGGAGTCTGATTTCCCCTGACTCCCTGAATCTTTTCATGATGTTATGAACTGTAGATGGAGAAACCAAACCGAAATTCTTTACAGTCTTGCCCTGAGAAACGTTATATTTGAACTGACTGACATTTTTCTCATGAAGTTTGGCACAAAGTGCTGAACCACGACCCATCCTCGCTTGTAAAGACTAATCCTTTGGTGGATGCTGCTTTTATACTCAGACCTCACCTGTTACCTGTTAAATTGCTACTTGTGGAACCTTCCAGAACAGCGTTACCTGTGTAACGTTTTGCCTGTGTCCCAACTTTTTTGGAGTGTGTTGCAGGCATTTCTAAAAGTTTATATTTTTATATTTAATGCACTCTCTCACATGGAAAGCTGAAAGATGGTGATCAAGAAGAGAAAAAGAGAGTGAATGTGGTAAAGAACGTGAATATTGAAACATAGGATGGACGAGTGAAGAGTTGAGATGAGAAATGAGTGCCAGATGTCAAATAGATCACAGGTTTTTAAATGTGATCAGGCAGGACCTGCAAAAACGTACACGTATACACACACACACACACACACACATACACATACCTCTTAAACTCTATACATTCCTCATTTCCTCTTTAATCATCCCTGTTTCTGGTCTGTTTCTATATCAGTCAATGCCACCCACATGTGTTTTATTCATTGCATGCCAGCAAAGCCTTGATCAAGACTCTAGTAACTTTCTGTTGCATTCCCAGAATGCCTAATTATCCAGAGAAGTCGTTCCCACCTGTGGGCAGCGGGCGGCGCTGTAGCAGTCTCCTGCTGTTGCAAAAGGAACCCTATGACCTTCTCGGGTGTATGAGTACTTCCAGTCTGTGGCTAAACAAAAAAAAAAACAACACAGAAACAGAGGAACAATTTAACCTGCAAGAATTAGATAGTGTGTGTGTGGCTTACTTGCTGTATACCATGCTATATTTATAACGTTTAGTTCAGATTGTAGTACAGTTATTCTTGAGTTCCTGGATTGTAAACAGTCCCAACTCTGACCACTTTTCCTCTCAGAGGTTGCCACCTATGGTATAATAAGGATAAGTGGTATCTAAGTGAAACATAATACAAGGGCAATTTGAACCAATCAGGTCCTTGCCTTGTAATCTTGGGCTTTTTTAGCAAGCGTGAACAGCAATCTGGAAGCCATTAACCCCTTCACACTTGGACCTAATTGAATGGTGGGTAAGTGCAGGCAAAGGTTAGGGCAGCGAGGCAGGCTGCGTATGTTTTAATGCTAATCTCAGGGCACGATGTCTGCTGGTTCATTGACATTAGTCACAGCTGTAATTAACCACAATGTTTATTCTGGATTCGCTCATGACCCCACTTTCCAAACACATCCACCGCTGAGGAGAAGATTAGAGTCATTAACTCCTCCGGATACCAGGCCAGTGTTCTCTGACTGAAATAAATCACGTGGTGGGAATACGTACACTCCCACACTAGGATCTTTTTAGCTTCAGCTTCAGCTAAAAAGTACCCAAAAATATGACTGTAGTACCCAAAAACTCTTAGAACTACCATCATGGTAGTGTCCAAAAACAACCATCTCTTTTTATCTTCAATAGTCATGATATTGTCCAAAGCCATGGTTCTGTCAGGGTGATACCATCATGGTATTGTCCAAAAAAACCCACAAAAACAATGGCCATGGTTCTACCATGCTTATCTCCAAAAGACAATGGTACTACTATCATAGTTGCATCTAAAGGGTCATGGTTTTCTATCTTGGAACTAACATCACATTTATGTCCAAAAGGCCACGGTTCTACCCCATAGTAAATCTGCCATAGCAGTTCCCGAATCCATGGCTTTAATGTGATACCATCACCTTGGTTGTGCCCAAAAACATGGTACTTCATCATGGTAGTGTTATTAAATTATGGCTCTACCATTATGGTAGTGTCAAAGAATTCATTTTAAGACCGTCAAGTTTGTGTGCAAAAGGCCATGGTTCTATCATCATGGTTATAACCATAGACCACTGTGCTACCATCAAATGACAATACTACCATTTGCAGTTTTGTCTAAAAGGTCATGATTCTACCTTTGAACTAACATCATGGTTATGTCCAGAAGGCCATGGCTCTACCATGATACTGCCACCTCGTTTGTGTCCAAAAAGCTTATTATGCATGGACTATTACGTCATTGTAATAGTGTAAACAAATTCTGGTTCTGTCATCATAGTAGTGTTTAGGCTATAAGACCATCATGGTTATGCCTAAAAGTTCATACAATCATAGTTGTGTGCAAAAGGCCATGGTTCTACCTTGGTATTAACATCATGGATGTAGCCAAGAATTCATGGTAAGATTGTTGTCCTAAAAACTATAGTGCTACTATCTTGATCATGTCCAATAGACCATGTTTCTACCATCTTGGTCATGTCCAATAAGCCATGGTTCCACCTTTTGGTCATGTTCAATAGGACATGTTTCTACCATCTTGGTCATGTCCAATAGGACATGGTTCCACCATTTGGTTGTGTTCAATAGAACATTTTTCTACCATCTTGGTCATGTCCAATAGGACATGGTTCTACCATCTTGGTCGTCTCCAACAGGACATGGTTCTTACATTTATTTTCTAACATTTATGGCGTTTGGCAGACACCCTTATCCAGAGTGACTTACATTTATCTTATTTATACAACTGAGCAGTTGAGGGTTAAGAGCCTT
>JAOTRJ010000001.1:5705302-5722153 GCA_028564905.1 Leptodoras praelongus | reverse complement strand
GACAAATTGTTGGTGCACGTCTTGCTGGCGCATCTGTGACCAAGACAGCGAGTCTTTGTGATGTATCAAGAGCCACGTTATCCAGGGTAATGTCAGCATACCAGGAAACGTTTTCCACCACCAGAATCACATAGTGACCTGGCCACTATCCTGCAAGAAGAATGGCTTCAAATCACATTCAATCATCACAATCAATAACATTAATGGAAGGAGTCTCCAGTGTCAGCACTTTGTAATAAGATGTTTTCCACCATGGATTTTTTTCTAGGTAGCATGATAAGCTCTTGTACCATCAACCAAAATGTAATTCCATATATTAACGTCAGGAGAGAGGGGGAGAAACATTGGTGATACCAGGAACATTAAATGCAACTATAAATGGATAAAAAGCATGACAGATGGTCCGAGAGGGACAAAACACTCCAGGGCTTGCTGTTTTAGAGAAATAATGAATGTCACAACATTTAATCCTGTTCAATGCACTTTAAAAGCATTAAAAGCATTCCGTGCTGAACCGCACTCTACATATTCGGTGTAATGACCGGTAATGGCTTTAAACACACGTACAGATACAGATTTGTTGCATTCATTTTGACGATGAAGAAGAGACCATAACTCAGGTCAAAGGAATTCAAGAAAAAGGCTGCTGATTTCTTTCGTCATGGAAACGGCCAGATGATGGGGTTGCCGTGGCAACCCGGATGCCTCCCCGTTTTTCTCGCACAGATTTTTTTTTTCCTGTGCTAAAGACTCCATTTACTCCAGATACAAGATTTACAAGTAATCTGTAGAAAGGAGAGCAGCGCGGCTTCAGCGCGCGTTAAGCTCACGACTGCTTTTATTATGAGCTCAGAACAAAACGACTGAAGCGTTAGGGAAACGCAGGGATTCGACTACAAGATTCAAAAGGTAGTCTGTGCCGTTAGATCTGTGTGTAGTATTTCAAAGAAAACCACAACGGCACTCAGTTTGCTGGCTTACACAATATACTCGGCTGTACTCGGCTGTACTTGGCCTGCGATGTGATAAATGCATTTTTTTTAAATGATTTCCATGTGATAATTTAAGACTTTAGGGTGAAATTCAACCCAATTACGTGAGGCGAGAGCGTGGTGGGAAAAAACAGCCGGACACGGCGAAGAATTTAATCTCAGCATGGGGTCGAAAGATAAAAGAGGAGTTTGTAGTCAGAAGAGGAGGTTCTGGACGTAATAACTCCTAATGAATCAGACTTCAAAAAAGAGAAATAAACACAATAAACTCTAGTTGAAGTCACATCTGTAGGTCATATCTCTTCCCTGTATTTACGTATGGCATGTATTTTGTGTGTATAGAAGCTTAATGGACATATTACATTCTATTATACATACAAGTGTAGAGCGAGGGGAATCACAGAACATATACACTGAAGTACCAGAAAAACTGGTACATTGCCACAGTGCCACTGATGCATGTCATTGGTTGCGTCCTCCAGTGCGTATGTAAAGCGATAGACATCTATAGAAGCTTCTGGAGCCGTTTTCAACCTTAGAACGGCAAGTTATTAGGAGTTTGCGTTGTTCAACATGGTTTAATAGTTGGAGCTCGTGAGATGGTCGTAGCAGGAGGAGAGGTAGAGAGAGTAGTAGTTTGGATTTTCACGTATGAGCATTTCAAGGGTGTAACCATGACTACAAGAATTCTGGCAAAACCTCGAACTTACGACAGCAGCGTGGCCGTAAAAAGAGTCTGGGTGAACGTGATGAGCATCGGCTGACGAGAATCTTTTCATTGGAATTCAATGCTGCAGCCTCGACAGACATCAGCATGAGGACTGTGCAACGTTCCCTCCAAGATCCCATGGGGAACCTACCAAGTATGAACTGTATACCAAGTATACCAGTTTTTCTGGTACTTCATTATATTTAGCTCGGTTTGTGCTTGTTTCAATTCAGAAATTGACTGCCAGTGTCTGAACGTTCAGAACATCATTCTGGGTAAGAACCCAGAACCCATTCACTCACTCAACCTGAGTTTTATGTTTAAAATGTTCAAATATTTGGATCAATGCATCCCGACTGTAGATCATCAGGACTGTGAAATCATTCAATCTTCTATCACTTCCATTATAATCCGTCGTCTGATCCGTTGCAGTTTGGAGTGCAGTTTTGGGAATACTGTGCTTTTTCATTGAAACATTACCACAGGGGTGTGGCTATGTCTGAGCATGGAGGAGTACTTGACACTCATCTCCTGTACATCACTAGTCCAGCATTGGTTCTGCAGAAATGAGCAATTTCTCTTATTCAGTCTTTATTGTAATTTGGGCTGATGATATGATGTGTATTATTGAGTATTATTATTATTATTAGCTGCCCATATAAAGGTGGCATTAAGCTGCACTATTAAAAGAAGCACATTACAATGTAAAGCTATGCTTCATTGGGCTTCATCTTCCACTTAACATGAAAATAAGCATATACAGATGAACATTATTTGACTCACGCCATGCTTTATTAATCTTTGAGGTCCTCATCTTATTTACCATTGATAATAAAGTCTAATACTTTTAACTCATAAGGCATGAGCAACAGCATCACCTGATCCACCAGATTTCACAGACCATTTGCGCCTCTGTGACTGACTGACTAATTTTTCCTGATACTCTGATGGAGAAGAAGAAAGTGTTGTGGCAAGACTAAAAGCCTTCAATTTGTTCCCACATTTATAAACGTCCACTGAAAGGCACTTTATGCGGCGTAGATCATCCACTTGCGTGGTTCCTGAGCTGCTGCGCGTCGCAGTGACAGCCCTGTAATAGTAATTCATAGTGAGAGCCGTGTCAGGGTGTCTGGCACACACACGTCATACTCCGGCTCAGATATGTCAAACGGCGTCATGCCTCTTGGGCATGAAACGAGTCAGGACGGAATTAAAGACGAGAGCCGAGAGAGCCCGGTATAATCCGTAAGAAGACAACTGATTCGGATACAGTTTCATCCGTTGCCTTCTTTGGGAGGAAGCTCCGTCTTCTGGACTAGGCTTAATGCAGAATTTGTGTCATGACTCCATTGCGAAGTGGTATTAGATAACGAGATAACAATAGTGGACGAGCAGCTGCGATCGGTGTGTTTCTGTACTTCTGACTCGGGTATATGATGATCCCATGAGCTCATGGGCCAAATCCAGCTGTAGAGTAACATCAGTACAGCTGAGACGTTGGTATACAAGTCAATCTGGTTTCAACTTTGATTTAAAGAAATCAGGTTTTACTCCCCCATTCCTTGTAAAGAAATTCATTATACATAGTGCTTAACGTGAGCTCTACCAATCAGACATCAATGTTACCATGGCGATTGGTTTTTTTGGTGCCAGAAAGGCATTAAGCGGTCGCTGTCAGCTAGCAGTTTATTGCACAATGCTTTTGCTATTGATAAAATACAAATGCTTTCTGTATGCAAAGACTACAATATTTACAATTATTAAAAAAAAAAAAAAGACTAGGAAGAAATACACGATTACTAAAACTGTCTGAAAACTGCTTGGGAAATGGAAGGAATGTGATTGGTTGATATTTGCAGTGGGGTATGTCCTTCATTCCCTTCTTATTATAATGTTTTTCTACATGTCTATGGAGAAGATGAATGGTATTTTTACTTCCAGAACTGGGGCCGCTGAAAAAGTGGGCGGTCCTTGTTCAGCTCTTCAAAGAACACCTCCTTTCCACTCATTCGTTTCCGTTATAGTGGAAGTTCCATTATAGTAATGGACGTTATCAGGGCTGTGAATAAATGTGCAAAACACATTTTATGTAGAACACTTTTTCCAACAAGTTCTTCAGTCAAAGGTGTTTATAAGTCAAGATATAAATACTGTATGTCCACTTCCTCCTGTCAGAGATGGGACTAGTTTTTCAGATGGAAGAATGTGTGGTTACGTGTCACCAATCAGTGCTGTCAGTGTAGGTTGAAGTAAAAATAACCTACATCTAACTGATTGTACACAGATGCCGTAAAACCACAAGTCACCAGAGTTAGTTGTATGGCATTATGTTGGGATGTTGGGTTAAACTACACAAGACGGATGTTGATGTTGGATGACTTTCTCTTGGCTCGGCGCCGTCCTCTGTCGTAGTTTTGAAACTCTTAAGGAGCACAGATGGGGACTCAAGTTTGATTTGGACTTCCTTCACACTGATTTGAGACTCGACCTGAGACTCAGCTCTGACTTATGACACAGCCATAAGAGACTTGACTTGGACTTGCACTTGCTCCTCAAAGACTTTAACCTGCAAAAAATCACTTGTGAGCATCTGATATAGCACAATTCAACAGCTGCCCATTGACTTCCAGGATAAGTCATTTTCAAGTAAACAGACCTCTTCTTTCCTTTTTGTCTTTTTCTGTAGTCACAACCCATTCTCTACAGATTAGGGATGGACCCTAATACAAATACGCTACTTGGAATATGTGGATAACGTGCTCTATACAAATACAACTCTGCAGATATAAGGTACGCTATTCTTTTCTTTTTCACAGGGCATTGATTTGACTGATGCAAGAAATAAGCTTCACCAAGTGGAAGGATTTTACATTCAAGTGAGCAAGCGGTCAGATATACTGGGAAATGCAATCAATTAAAATGATTAGAAAATATCACAGGTAGGTACATGCAAATCTTAATAACTTTACGATTTTGGATTTAAAAAAATCTTCTCAGTGTTGAAACATTGACATTCAATTTAAAAGCAGTCCTGGTTTAAACCATGCACACTCTGGGTTTAAATCAAATTCATACACTCGTATACTCACCGAGCTCTTCATTAGGATCACTATAATGATACTGTGTAAGGACTCGCTTTGGGCCTCAGTTCTTCATGGCATGGATTGAACAAGATGTTGGAAACGTTCCTTTAAGATTCTGGTCCGTGTTGACATGACTGTATCACGCAGTTCATGTGGATCTTTTAGGTGCACTTGCATGCTGTGAATCTCCTGTTCTACACCATCCCATAGGTTTTCAGATCTGGTGACGGGGACGCCACTGAAGAACACTGAATTCATGGTCATGTTCAGGACACCAGGTTGAGACGACTTTTGCTTTGTGGTATGGTACATTATCACCATTAGAAGATGGCAAACTGTGGCCATGAAGGGATGCATGTGATCAGCAACGATACTTTAACAGACTGTGGCTTCCAACCGAAGATTGAATGATTGATTCCCCACATCTTCGCACCACCTCCTCCAGCCTGGACTGGTGACACAAGGGTCCATGAAGTCATGCTGTCAGTGCCAAATTCTGACCCCAAGACCCTAATGTCAGCAGATAACAAGATTCACCAGACCAGGCTACGTTTTTCCAGTCTTCAGCTGTACAGTTTTGGTGACTCTCTGCCCACTGAGGCCACCGTTTTCTGTCCTTGGCTGACAGAAGTGAAAGCTCACATTGTCTTCTGCTGTTGTAGTGCATCCACCTCAAAGTTTGACATGTTCTTCCTTCTGAGATGCTTTTCTGTCCACCACAACTGTACAGAGTAGTTAAACGAGTTACTACAGCCTTTCTGTCAGCTTGAACCAGTCTGGCCTTTCTCCATTGATCTCTCATCAACAAGTTGTTTCTGTCTATAGAACTGCTGCTCACCGGATGTCTTTTCTTTACTGCACCATTCTGAGTAAACCTTAGAGACTGTTCTGTGTGAAAATCTCAGGAGATCAGCAGTTATAGAAATACTCAAACTAGACCATCTGGTACTAACAATTATTCCACGGTCAAAATCACTGAGATCACGCTGTTTCCCCGTTCTGACGTTAGAAGTGAGCATTGCACTGCTGCATTGCACTCTATCACCTGATTAGATGAATGCATGAATGATTAGGTGTTCCTAATAAAGTGCTCGGTGAGTGTATTTGGAAGATATACATTTGGCTTGAAAAGGACATTACTGCAGTTTATAGCATTTTGCACCTGTGCATTATTATATCCTGTTTTTCCATTTGCTTTTGAAATAATCGCATCACACAAGGCCTGGCATGCGGCTGAACAAACAGCGAGGCATTGTAGGTAGATGGGAATGGCTCCTGAATGATAATCCTGAACCCCCTGCTAACTTCCCCGCTATAACCCATCAGAAATACAGGAGGTTGAATCTTGATTAAGTAGTAATATTAACTGCCTGATGCTGAAGGGAAAATAATTACCACATTACGCATTTGATCTTTGTCATGTAGAGGTTTAAGCAAGCACATCCGACATAGAAAAGAAAATGCACAGATAGAATACAGATATGGATGTGAATAACAATGTAGCTGCCTCCAAAGTATTATGAAAGCAACCTCAGATACCCTCGACTCCTTTTCTCTATTCTGCTTCTTGTTAGGCTCTCCATGCTGAAAAGCAGATAACCCTGCAGAAAGAGAGGCACCTCACTTGATTTTTAATAGATGGCTGGTTCTAGAATGTGGCCGGATTATTCAATATTTCCTCTCCTTATCCTCTTTGAAGTAGGATTGAGATCTCCTGCTGTATCTTCCAGACATTCGGTACCTTGGGAATTGAGCTTTTTAATCAAAAATCAAATGTTTCTTTCTTTCTTTCTTTCTTTCTTTCCTGCCTTGCTCAGACCTGTTACGTAGACTTTAAATTCATACAACTAAGACAAAAGTGAAGATTGTGTATATATATTTTATTCTCACATTATCATATTTTTACTTCATGTTCCCTTCATTCTCGTAAAATGATCAACTCTGAATGTACACGTACTGCAAACTGTCAAAAATATACAAATGAATGCAGACTTGTGCTATACTCTGGTCAAATGTGTAAAAATCATTGGCACCGAGGGAGAAAAAAGAATAAAATAAAGAAGAAAGACACTGAATGTGTAAAGACATGCACAGCATACATGTGAGCACCCGGTGAGGAGACATGCTCAGTGCATGGGGTGTGGTCTCTGAAACCGAAAAATACTATAATCAGACAGTAGTTCAAAAGACTGCCCTTTATAAAATAAAAACCATCAAGAATGGTACTATTAGGCACATAATAGTTTTCTTTATACATAGTCGTCAATCTCTGATAGATGTAGAACTGTTTGAGAAATTGTAGGAAAAGAAACAAAAAAAGAAACCACCAACAACTCCTGGAACGTACAGCAAAAACCTTTCTTCCGCTGTTTGTCACAAGTTGTCAAGTAATCTGTCTAGGAAAACACAGGAATGTCAAATTCATAGCATAGTATACAGGGTCCTCGGATGAGGGCATGTATGGAGTGAGGGCATGTTTGCTGTTCTGTGCCAGTCTGTTAGATGCTGAGATCTTTGGAGTTCTCTTTGTAGGCCTTCCTCTTGGGCTCGGGGAGTGGGTTGTTGACTTTGCCATTATTGGATTTGAGTTTGCTGTAGTAATTTCTTACGCTGCTTTCCGCGTCTTCTTCGTCTGTGTTTACCATGTTTCGGGAACCTCTTGCAGGCAACATGTCTGGGTCAAGGCTCCTGGCTCTGTAGGGGGTTGCTTCTGGAAACTCCAACTGGGACAATCGGTTCTTTCTCTCGGGAGAGCGACCCCTTAACAGCGAACTGTATTTCTGGAAAGCTGTATCAGAGTCTGGGGTTCTGACGCGGGGAAGACTCTGATCCTGGTAGGATCTCCTGGTAAGGCTGTCCCCGTTGTACGTCCGCTCTGTGGTCGAAAAGCGGTCTAGTGACTCTCGAGGTAAAGGACTTCTTTGTGGCAAACCGTCATAGGACTCTTGGCGAAGCGCTTCATTACGCTTAACACGGTCATATGGCAGTAGGAGTGTGTCATCATGGTTCACGGGGTAATAGGACTGCCGGGGGAAGGTGTCATCACGTTTCCAACGATCAAAGTACTGGAGGAGGCTATTACCATTGTTTACTGACTGTCGGGGGAGGGTGTTATCACTGTTTAGACGACTGTAGGTCTTTCTTGGGAATGTCAGGCCACTGCCACGTTCTAAACCATCATACGTTGCCTGTGGCAAGGGGCTCTTGCGGTTTAGCCGATCCATTGCAGGCAACTCATTCAGGACACTGTCCAGGTGGGAAGAAGGCTCAGGAGATGGAGGCTCCTTCAAGCCCACATCCTCTTCCCGCTGCGGTTTGCCATTGTGCGGCCTATCAGAAGGAGGGTTGGATTGCCGACGTGGGGAATGGTGTCTGGAGCGGCGTGGGGAGCGATACGGTGATCTGTGGCGGTGAGGGGACCTATGCCGGTGCCCTGACCGATGTGGAGAATGATGCCTTTGAGGAGAGGAGTGACGATGGTGGCGTCTTTCTGGCGATCGGCCATGCCGGCGTTCATGTCGGCTGTCCAGAGTGTTCTCAGCGCTCCTTGCCCGGCGCCTCCTCTCGGGTGAATGGTGCCTCCGGTGGTGCTGATGGTGGTACGAATCATCCTTGCTGTACCTCTTATCACTTCTGTTCTTGTTGTTAGCACTACTGCTGCTACTTTTCTTATTATGGTGTCTGCTCCTGCCCCTATTGTCCAGTGAGCGGTGTTTGTGGTTGCTATGGTGATGGCTGGAGTGGTGGCCGTGCTTGCGCTGACCTGACTCGCGTGTCCTCCTGTCCTCATTCCGGGATGCTTTATGAACGTCTTGTGGAGAGCTGGAATCCAATGGGTGGGGCTGTCTGTCAGGAGGTGCCGTGTTCACTTCCGAAACAGTTTGAGCGTGGCTGACGGGGCCGTCGTTGTCGTTGTTACCGTCTGGAACATACACAAGCAATTATGTGTAAAATAAAGCAAAAAGATAAGATCTAGCCTAGCCATCCTTGGCGTTTACTCTGGCTTTACCTACAAATGATTAATGCGAACTCTAGGGGTTAGGGGTTCTGGAGAGAAACGGCGCTGAACAATTCAGTATGATGTTTTTCCGGTTTTAGCACTTGACTCAACCTAGCATCCCTAGCTCTTGGCGAATTGAATGGTGTGCATTAGAGTTCCCCGTCACTGCAGCTGTAGAGCCATTAACACAGGGAAAAAATAGCAGGAACATGTCTTGTGGCATGACAAAGTAGTCATTAATCATTCTAGCAAAACCATATGAATCATTTTAGAAGGCTGTAATGGCTTGGCCCTAAAACTAATTTTGGGGAGGAGACAATGAAATATTAGTAACTATAAGCCAAGATCCAGTGTCTTGTCTGATGAGTGCTGTTGATTCAGGCAGAGTGTGTACAGAAGAAATGATAAATGGATATGGCACAGCAACGATTTTGAGCCATGACTGAGAAAAACCTCCGTTTGAACAAACATTTCTTCTGGGTTTAAGACAAAGATAACATGTTTTTACTTTTATGCTTTACAGTAGGGTTTGGTAGACATGGCAAGGAGGGATGTGGCAAAACTTCCAGCTATAGGAATGAATTCTTGAGGCAGATTTCTGCACAGGTCTTTACATTTACACTCATGGCATTTGTAGCTGTCCTCATCCAGAGCGATGTCCATTTATCTCATTTACACAACGGAGCAGTTGCCCAGCAGTGATTGGATTTGACCTCAGGATCTTCTGGTCAGTAAGCCAACATCTGAACCACTGAGCTACACTGGACTTGGTCTACATTACTGTATTAATTCTTTCACAGTCCAGGTATAGTTTTAATCAGTGGCATTGGAAAGGACTTAAAAGATCTTTGTTCTGGTTCTGACTTTGCCTTTCTTGAGTAAACTACCTGTATGTAGTGTATGAAGTATAGCCTCTACAAAGCCTGTATTAACATTGCAAGCTTTTTGGCATGGTTATGATCATTTGTTCAGATTGGATCTTCATTTTTTTCACATTCTTAAAATGTATCTGTCTTGTAAAACACATGGCAAGTTTTTCACTGTGCTTTTTTAGCTCCTTTCATTTTACATTTTTATATTAATGGCATTTAGCAGATGCCCTTAGACAGGGCAACTTACACTTATCTCATTTACACAGCTGGGCAGTTGAGGGTTAAGGGTCTTGCTCAGGGGCCCAGCAGTGACATCGTGGCTGTGGTGGGATTTGAGCTCATATAATCCAAAGTCTTAACCACCGAGCTACACTGCCCCGTTCACTTTCGCTTCAATCCATTCCTCATGTAATGTTAAGTCACCGGTTTCTTCATCCTTCCGCTTAATAAAGTTGCACTGTCGGCAAACTGGATGATGGCGATGCAGTGATATGCGCATGCATGTTAAAGTGTGCTGGGAAACCTTGCATCTACTCTGACCATTTTGAGGATCCAAATTAGCTCTGGTTCAGTTTGATTTGAAAGATCAGATTTCTCACAGAGTGCCGTATTAAGGCATAAGATCTGATTTGTGACACCTGGTAATGCGGCATGGAAACATGTCCCCGTATAAAAGGGAGAAATGTTTGATCACGGATTAAATGCAGTAAAATCCACTGAAATGAGAGGCGAGAGGCGCGATCACAGAGTTGGATTGGGTGAATGGGTAGAATGAAGAATGATGGCACGGCACAGCACGGACACGGCAGCTACAAACCGTGGTCTGGTTTTGGAAGAAACCAGCCTCTCCTGCCTTTTCGTTTCTCGCGCTGGCTGCGGCTTGTGGAGCGGCCATCGCTGCGAGAGGAGGTAGACAGACCACCACAACCGATTTAAACCAGAAAAGAGAAAGAAAAAAGAAAAAAGAGAAGCAGATCATTTAGGTACCAGAAACCAAAAATAAAGCAGAGTGATTTGTTTGTTTTTTTTTTGCAATGGAAAATGTGTTTATTTTGTTTAAAGCGAGATTGTCCATAAAATGCCCCCACCACTGAGTGAAAAATAAACATTAATAGGACAGAGATATCCAGAACACCCGAAAGACAATATACACCAACCCAGCAGCAAACAGGTAGACCCAAGCTCCATGGACAATGTGCAACACACACACACACACAGAGCGAATAACACAATGTACATTGCAAACAGAAAGATGAACATGAACGAAAAAAATAGACAAAAAGGTACAAAAATATACAAAAAGATCATTTGTGAAGAAAATAAAAAACACGTCACATTCTGAACTTGACAAAATACATGGGAAAAAAGAAGGCATGAAAAGAACACTGGTAATCGAGCTATCGAAATTCAAGTTACAATGAATTTTCCATAAATATTATGGAATTTATATCTTTTTTTTTACTGAAGACGTCATGCAGCAACAGACATTACGGCTGGACTGAAATCACGTGACCTGACGGATCCTAATGAACGATGAGAGAGATTTACTGACGCGTCTGTGGACGTGGCAAATCCGTAAACAGCTGTACTAGTGTATCTTGGTAGTAAGGGTACAAGGATGCTTTCATAGTCTCTTAAAGTCTTCTCAGTAGCGTACATTCACCTTCAATAAATAGCATAAATATGTTACTTACACTGAACTGACTCCAGACGTTAATCAAGTTTTGGCGTAAAAACCTACGACTCTGCGAGGCCTCTGAGAATCCAGTTATTGTTAGAAAGGAATTTTTCTAGGGCCTGTTGCTTGTTTTTTTTTTTTTTAAAGCATGTGCCCATGGAATTATTTTCCCAGCGTCCCCTGCACAGATGCAAAGAGAAGGCAGCATGAGGAAGCCCATCACCAAACAGCAGGAGGCCATGGCCGAGAGGGCCGGCGCATGAGTGTGGGGAAGAGGAGAGGAGACTGGTCATGGTGTGAAGACTGGCGAGAAAGGGATGTTTTCATAGATGGACCCACCATATTCGGGTACGGAGCCGTCGCCGCGCTTCAGCACGAGGTGCGCTGCCCGGCCACCGCTTTTGATCAGCTCGATGGCGCGCGTGTGCTTCATGCCTTTGGTGCTCTCGCCGTTGATCTCCAAAATCTCGTCTCCTACCTGAGAGAAAGGGAAGATGAAAGGTGACGTACCAAGAAGGTCAGTGCACATTGCGTACATTCTTCTTTTTTTTTGTCCTAAATAAAAAAAGAACTCAGTCTCTACAATGAATGCAGCATTTTTTGTGTTCCTCTTGCTTGTTTTTTCATAGTTCAGATTCAGATCAGATTCACTTTGGGGATAAAAATTGTCCAGTATCAGCAGCTCCTGGGTCGTCAGGAGCATCTTTTAGCTATTTTTTAGCTTTTCTTTTATTTTCTGATCCTCATATCGTCCCCTGCTGGTGACACTGGTGTGTGTGTATCAAGGGGATGAAGTGCGGTGCCTTTTTTAGATTTCCATACTTCCCATTGGATTTGTAAGAATGACAAAAAGGCAGCGGGGACGGGTGCTTACTTGTGCTATATTTTATAGTTGGATTCATGAATCTTTGATATCTAGACTTTTAAAAACAAGTCAATATATTCTTTTTGAAATAATTTCAAGAGGGGGGGAAAAAGGATCTAGTATATATTTTTTATTTATTACGTTTCCTTGTATTTTCTATTCTAAATGCTAAGCGGGTGAATGCAACAGACTAAAGAACAGTTGGAAATCAAGAATGTCTTCATGCAGCGGTGACGGCACAGAAGTCACAGAAGCAGTCGCTGATTTATAAAGGGCAAAAAAAAAAGACAACACAGGAATCCTATTGTTCTATTTTCCTCGCTGCCTCGGGTTATCCATCAGCCCTGTTCTCCAGGGAAACACCGCTCCTCTGTTCCTGACACCTTCTCGCCATGCTTCCCCTCTCATCTCTCCTCGCAGCTTTGCCTCCTGCTACACTCCCAATCCAGCGCTAACCAGCAGCGCCTTATTACCTGTCGCTAAAGATCGCTACGGGTGACTCTTCCACTGACCCAGATCGGAGGTCGGGACGCTTCTCCGCTCCTCAGTGAACCCTAGCGTTCTCCGACGGAGGAAAATGAAGCCACCGTTTCCGGTGCTAGCTCAGCTCATCTATAACGGTTTGTAGATGTGGTAGATGTGGCTGCCTTGATAATTTCCTTGAATTTCCTGGAGTCTGTCCCAGGATCACTGGGAATTTGATGGGAATAGACCCTGAATGGAATGCCAGGACATTACAAGGCAGACTTTTAATGAAATGTCTTTTGTATTGGTGACATTATGCATGATTCATCAGGATCAATCAGTTAACAGTAAATGATTCTTCCATAACCTTGGCAAAATGTCATGGTGTAAGAGGAATAAAACACTTTGCAATGCGCAGTCATCTCCTGAGAGGCAACAGTAACAGCAACGCTGCTAAGTGTCTTATTCCTTATTATTCTACAGAATGATTTGTTTTAGTGCTGAATGGGATGGATTATTGCTTTATAAATAACAGGGCCAGCACTTTAGATGATCTGTACTGCACTGATGTGGGATATATATATATATATATATATATAGATATATATATATGTGGGTTTGGTTGTTGTGTCTGGGCATGTGATTGGTAGTCAAAACGTCTGGTGGTTCTGGAGGGGAGTTCAGGTCTTTGGGAAGCAGAACTGGAATACGGCGTACCCTCATCTTTCCGCTGCGTACCGCCGCTCCGTCTTCGGCCAGTCTCAGCACGTACAGGTCCATGTTGTACTCGCGTCCTCCACGCAGACTGAAGCCAAAGCCTTTACTGTCTCTCTCCAGGTCCACCGAGTACAGCTCGCCCTCCTATACACACACAAACACACACACACACGCGCGCACACACACCAATTTAAACACGCCTGCATGCGGATCGGCATGTACATAAAGACAAACTGCACTTCATTAGGTTCAAGGTCAGCAGTGTTATTTTTCTCTGGTTTAAAGCTCAGAGCTCTAGTTTCCAAATTCACCTGCAGGAAAGTCACCCACAGAGCTGATAGTGGTGATGACTGAGCCACAGCATGAATAATAGATAACAGCAGCCCTGGGGTGTGTGTGTGTGGGGGGGGGTTGGGGGAAGTGGAAGTATTTTTGGTTTGGGGATAAAGTGGAAAGAGGACAGAGGGCATCTCAAAAGCGGCACCGAGAACAAAACGCGTTGAGGTGAGCGCAGAGAGAGAGAGGGAGAGAGAGAGATGGATTCTATCCATTTATTTTTCAATTTAATAGTAAATAACTTTGAAAGTGTTTAAGATGTTAAGAATGATGGCACATGCTTTTTAAACAGATAGTAATGTAGTAGAGCTTGAGGCAACAGTTGAGTCAGTATCTTCTGTACAATACACTTTCGGAAACATGGTAATTAAAACCGAGCAAGAGCGCCGTCAGGAAATCTGACACCAAGCTACAAGTTTCCTCGAGTCCGTAAAGTTTGCCGAACTTGAAAACACAAGTCACCTTTTCAAATTCCAGATAAGCAGAAGGGCCTGGATGAATTAGCTAAGGTAAAATGAAACATGCCAGGAAATACGGACGCCAAAAGATCAGCTTTAGCCAGCGGCATTCGGTGTGACATACAAACTTTTTTGTGTAACATTCCATTTTGTTGGAAAACGCAATAATGCAGAACTAAAAACAATATGGGGTCTGAGATGTTTGCACAGTACTGCATATGTGTGGATTTGGACTGAACAGACATGCTGTTAATTAGTGAGTAAATCTATACGCACTGAAATGCTGAGGTTTAGACAAGTGTGTAGAATTTATGAATGGAGTGTCAGCACTCTGTAACCGTCAGTATGTTTTCTATCACAGGAATGCCAGAGGACATTGCACTTCCTGATTTTTCTTCTCTTAGTAACTTCAGGAGAGTAAAAGTAAAGAAGCTGGTGGGGAACTAATGTATATAGTTGCTATAATGTAAGTGATAACAGGAAGTGGCTCGTTTTGCAGATTACTTCACAAAATGAAGCAGGTATTAACAGTAACTTCATGTCAGGTTGCATCATTGATTATTTTTCCATAACAGTTTTATTATTTCTATAAACCGTTTTTAGTTTCATTTTATAATTTCTGGAAACGACTCCCGGGATATATTAGCAAATAAAACCTTGACACGTCATGATTACAGGTTCTGGCTGTGTATATCTCTCTATCTCAGATTTCAGTGTGTCAGTGTGTGTGTTACACAGGTGTGTGAGTGTGTACCTGGTTTGTAGCTTGTGTGGGGGCTGGCGGAGGAGGAACCTGAGGCGCTTTGAACTCGAAAGACTCCTGTTTTGGTTTGCTGTTGTTTCTGGGAGAAAGACACAGACAATCCATGTTGATTGGAAGCTTATAAATAAACAGTCTGAGAGCAGGTGTGTGTGTGTGTGTGTGTGTGTGTGTGTGTTGGTCCTACCGTGGCTCAGGTGCAGCTTGTTGTTGAGGTGTGTGTGTGGTGGTGATGGTGGCGATCTTCTCGGCGTTGGTCAGCAGCGCTGCGTTTGACGACTCTGGGGATGGAAAGAGATGGACTGTTATAACCCAAGAAGAAGAGACAAAGATCAGCGCGGCTAGACGAGACCTGCAAGAGAAAAGCGTTTCCAAGACACTGAAATTCTGAGACGTAAACACAACGTATAGATTAAAGCTCTGCGAAGGAGCTTAGGTGCACTGGGGGAAAGAATAACCGCATCCATCAGAAGGAGAGAACACTGTCAGAGCAGCTGCTGGAGTACATTCTGCATCACGCAGACGTCCGCTCGCAGAAATAAAGATGACAGAATGTACTTCTCCTCACTGCTGTGGGGGTTCCATCAAGACATCAAGATACCGCTCGTATCCTTTTACATGTATGTGAATATCTATTTACATGTAAGGTATTTAATGTGTGATCGCCGTTTCCTTTTAATGAACTGGTCGAATCTGTGATCTAAAGCTTTGGGCAATGTAGCCAGGACCTGTCAATCATTCACACCTTCATTAGGGTGTAGGTCCATCTCAGCAGGGCTGGTCCATATCGCCGTCCTCACTGTGTGTGTGTCTCTCCATGTACCTATCCCTCTGCACCTCTCTCTCTCTCTCTCTCTCTCTCTGTCATTTCCACTCTGCTGATCATAGCAGGCTTTTGTTTTTCACTTGCTGTTTTTTCCCCTCCCTCCTGTCACTGGTGAGAAATTCAGCGTGCCGGCTCACGTGTCTCAGACACACGAGATGTTGTTGGAAGATAAATGCATATGGAACCAGAAGAAAGAAAGACACATTAGAAATATCCACAGGAGGACCAAATTACATCCACTCGTCTCCGTCGCTGTGCATACGCACCACAAAAAGACAAAATGGACTATCTGATTAAAGCTCAGACAGACGCCGCGGGCAACCGAGAGTTCGGCGTGGTAAATTACAGCTGATCTTACCCAGCGTATCACGCTGAGCTACACTCACTCTTTTACCATCCTCTGCACTCCGCTGTGTTGTGATCTCTCCCTTCCAGACAGCTTGTGTTAGATCGCTTGCCTGGGGAGGCAGAGTTCTCCTCTGTGTAGAACACACTGCTTCCTTTAGCTCGTTCTCTCTTCATTACGCTGCTCGTAATTAAGCCGAATGCGCAAAACAGTCCAGGGTCGGGCCACACACACCTACACACACTCTTAAAGCAAAACAAACTGGAGTGGAACTGGTTCACTCTCATTAGAACTGCTCAGCCTCAGCGTATTCTCCAGCACTAATGGAGAATTAACAGCTAAATGAGAAAACAGGTCTGGAACAAAAGAGGGACAGTTTAGATGTCAGGGAACGGCACACATAATAACAGCTCAGTCAATTAGGATAAGCAAATCAACAACAAACAGGGTGCAGGTCAGCACAATACTACACACGTCACACATCGCAGTACATGACCGGATGCATAAAAGATGCATTTAAACTCACTATTCATTGGCCATGATTTCTTCACTGACAGTGACAAGGACAGAGGCTTCACTACCTTCTCTAGGACTGACTGTAGCATCTTCTTTATAGGATCTCTCTCTCTGACAGAAGCCACACCTCCTTCACTGGCTCTGACAGAAACCACACCTCCTTCACTGGCTCTGACAGAAACCACACCTCCTTCACTGGCTCTGACAGAAACCACACCTCCTTCACTG
>JAOTRJ010000001.1:5687055-5703371 GCA_028564905.1 Leptodoras praelongus | reverse complement strand
ATAAAAACTGAAGCAGTAGACTTTGTGGACATTGATGTTTGTGTCATTCTCAAAACTTTTGGCCATGACTGTAGATCCCTGTTACAGCCCAACTCCCGAAGAGAGAAAAGTGGAAGAAGTGTGTGACACAGAGAACGGCAGGAAGAAGTAAGGAAAGAAATAGACTACCACTTCCTGCCTTGATTACAAGGTGGAGAGCATGAACTCAGCCATGAACGATGAGAGCAGGAAGTGAAGTTTTGCTATTTAAATACAACTTTGGCATTCCTTTACATTTCTCTTCTACAGTCTCGAAATTTTTCAATCCGTCTTTTTAAACGTGAAGAACCGCATTCCAGACTCGCACTCATCCCCGTAGAGCTGTGCACTGAGCCTCACTGTGCTCGCATGATGAATTATGGAGAATGCAGAAATAAATGATGAAGGAAAAACATTCGCATTGTACAGGGCTCGAGTAAGCACCAGGCTTACTTGTATGTATAAGATAATTACACAGCTAGCAAAAGTCACTCAATCCTCCGCAGAAAAAAAAACTATTCGGCTAGAACGAGGAAAGCATGAATAAATTATCTGCCATGATCACTCTGAGGAAATGATTATTAATTGTATGGATTAGATTAGACAGGCGCTTTAAGGTGTTCAGCAGACTAACCTTGGAATTCAGAGAAAAGCATGCTGTACGTGTGTATATGTAAGAGGAACATGCTGTACTGTATGTGTAATCCTCTATTAAATAAGATGCACAGGAATGTGTGCTGCATGTCATTTTTGTGAAATATGGTCTTGTGTGCCGCACAAAGAACGGAGTACATAAGACTCTCAGCATCTCTAGCTTTGCCCTGAAGCTTTCTTTCCACCCACACACTTTACTGCCCTGCGCCTCCATTCTTCATTACAGAGAGCTCTTCACTCCACTCTTCACTCAATAAATATTACCTTCAATAATCGTACCCACATCATCAGTATTTCAACCTGTTTATTACTAGTCTTAGATTACGTAGATCCTCTGTGTAAGTCCCTGCGTAAGCAGTTGTTATGGAAACAATAATGCATTTGAATGATTGTATTATTTGCAGCTACAGGTATAAAAAAACAGAATCGCCTTCTACTGAATGAGAATGGAGATTTCACAAAGCTGGTGTTATTTAAGGACACGCTGTCAGAGAGTGAGGTTTAAAAATGTATAATAATAATAATAAGCATTCACTCACCGAAAGTCGTCCCTGCGTCAGGTCTGGAGACGGACGAGACGATGACGAACCCGAAGCCCTCGTTTTCTCCGCGCCGGATTTCGACGTCGTATGGCTGGATCGCACTGGGCACCACGCTGCTGTTGCCTCCTGCTCCTCCTCCTCCTCCCCCGCCTCCGCTCCCGATGCCGCTGGTGGAGCCTGAGCCCGAGCTGACCGTGTTCAGAGAGTTCTGGCTGCCCTGAGGTGTGCGCTTGTCCTCGTTCAGAGACGCAGCCTGGGTACTGCTGTGATGGGACGACGCCGGAGACGGAGGAACCTCACCGTCCACCTTCGGCACTAAAGAGCAGGAGGGAGAGCCATTAGAGGAGAGCCTTAACAGGTAACTCTCTAAAATTTGTAATATAGAGAATTAAAAAAAAAAAAAACAACACGAGTTCAATTCAATCAGAATATTTCATCTTTATAGAAAAAGAAACACTTAGTGCACCACAGTGAGGTATAAATTTGCTTAATTTCTTATCAATCTTATCAAGTTAGTGTGGGGCGTAAAAAGACTGTGGGTGAACGTGACCCGGGTCGGCTGACGAGAATCGTTTCACGTGATAGGCGTGCATCACTGCCTCAAGTAACATCTGAATTCAATGCTGGGGCCTCAACACACATCAGCGTGAGGACTGTGCAACGTTCCCTCCAAGATCCCGTGTGGGACCTACTGAGTACTAACTGCTATACCAGTTTTTCTGGTTCTTCAGTGTATACTCTATGTACTTCCCCCCAAACTGCTGACACCGCTTAAACGGCAGAAAATCTACCAAATTAGTGTTTTTCCTGACACACACACAAGTCATCTCTTCTTTTCTGGAGAACCTTAAAGCATTTAAAAACATTCCTTGTTGCTGAGGTAAATTTCCCCAGCTGTCCCTTAGCACTGATAGCTAGCTAACAGACCGACACGGCAGCATGCCAGGAAGATGTGCATTTATATAAAAATGGCATTTACTGCAACAGTGTATTATATCAAAATGTCTCTGTTCTGTTGCGGCATTAGGAGTGGTGCTGATTAGCATGCGCGCAGAATGCGTCGTATGGTACTGCTCATTATTATAACAGCATCCATTGGGAAATGAGAATCAAATCAATAAGGCGTCAGTGCTTCCCTTTTAAAATGTCTTCCTCACTATGATCCGTTTCTGTCCTAACCTGAGATGACAGACATTTGGAAAGCGTTGAACGTGTTAAGTAAAATCCATTCCAGATAAACAATACAGTTGACTCCGTTTTGCAGCAGTCCAATAATAACTTGCGAGGTCTCTGAGGGACGAGCTGACCCATTTTCATTTTCCTACAGTCCACTGGCTCCACTGTCACAGATCAGGCATGAAGCACGACGGCAAGAATAAGATGGTGTCTCGGGCCCGTTGGAGGGAGATTCATGAGCTGAAAGACGTTTAGCGGCGCACCATTGTGTCATCTTTTCTAAAGTCTGGACCTTCTCATCAGCAGGCGGGACAGAACCGGGTTTGGTGAGGTGGGGGGCAGACTAAAGCCCGCTCGATCATGTTTATGATGCTGTTCATTTCCCGTCAAGGCCACAGAGACGTTTCCTGCCAGCAACAAATGTTCCGAACACGGTTCTTGACTGCTTAAATGAGGTGTGGACGGTGTCAGACATTTAAGGTGCACCAGACGATGCCAGATGGCTTTCTTTTCTTTTTTTTCAGGAATACATTCATTGCCTTGCAGTTTTATGCTTGCTAGCACATGAGACTGCTGAAGTGCTTGGTAATTAACCCAGGTAGGTAAATCGGGTACATGCTTTAGAGCAGGAAAAGCATGAAGCTGAGCAGGGTAGTGAGTCCGCAGTGTCGGATCTGAAACCCCTTGGGTTAGGCTACAGGCTTTGTTAAAGAGACCAGGGCTGGATCTGCAATAGCTACTTCATTAACATGTAGTGTGAAGACTCATTTAAATAAAATCTGTCCTGTACAGATGAATAATTAGACCATATTTTGAATTATTCACAATCCCATTAAAAGGGCAGAGTCTAAGGGTATTACATTAGGAAGGCAGGCCAGAGCTGTAAAATCAATGTACACAGACTCAGATATGCATCAGATGTAGCGGATGTAGATATAAAAAATATATATCTCCAGTGTCTGCTACACAAACGCATGTAACTATTACCTCATATTCGTGTTATCATGAACAACTTAGCTGTAAACCTCTGAAAGCTGAACCATGACGTTCATTCATTTCCTGCACGAGGTATTCTATTAACTGGTGTGTAAAATGTACTGTAGCCTGATGTCCCCAATCCGAACGACTGGCTCTAGTAAATTCCTACACCCTTAGAAATGAGTGTTCCTAAACAGTTCTCATAAACAGCTTCTCCGTGGACCGCTGATCTGATGAAACTCATTCTTGATGATGCTTCTAACGTTGGCGGTTGGTTAATTTTACAGAAGTACTACTGAAACCAAACCACCACACAAGGCACAAGACCAGACCACATGAAGTACCGTGGACAGGTCAGAAAGCGAAAGCCGATCCTGCACTGCGGTGGCTGAGTCAGGTCGTGTGTTCATGCGTCTGGGTTATTGCTCACCTCCGTATCCCGTCTTGCGTCTGACAGTCAGGTTGACGTGGCCCTGCTTGGCTGCCTGCTGCATGAGCTGTACCACAAGCTGATGGGATTTGCCCACCACGGCCGTCCCGTCCACGCAGATCAGCTCGTCTCCGGAGCGCAGGCGCCCGTCTTCGTCCGCGGCGCCGTACTTCACAATGTGGCCGATGTAAATCTGGAAAGAAGGAGGAAGACGGGTTCTATAAACTATGTTTCTGACCCTCTTTTACTTCAAAAAAAGTGGCATTCAGAGCAGCGGCTGACCAAGGACATCCACGAACGTACGTTACTGGGACACTTAAATAAAAGCACACTGTTACAGGTCTATTTATGCTGGGTTCTGGTCCACCTTGATTAGACAGTGTTTAGTCTATATTAACTGTAAAGAACTAAAAATGTGTGGATTTCTCTAGGCTTGGCAGCATTTCTATGCTCAAATTTTGGTTTAATTGTGATTAAACTGATGACTGGTCCACGGTACACCAGTACACCCCTCATGGACCAAATCCCAGAGGAAAAACTCGGGCCGAGTAAACATCATGTCTGTTTGAACGGGATTCAAACGAATTTGGCATCCTGAATGGAGAACATGGGTGGCCTGGGAGATATTTTTCTAAGACAATGAAACCGAGATGAAAGCAGGCACTGTGTTTCTAGGATAACCACACACACACACACACACACGCGGTACACGTCCTGCCATACACTGAGGCTTTTGTAACGTGACACCAAGCACGCTATACATGGAAACGGTCGCCATGAGCAAACGAAGACTGATGCTGAAACCTGCCAAGTTACATTTGGACCATCTTCAAAAGGCTCTGGATTCATCTTTCTAACGTGTTAGAGAAAAGGCCCAGGCTTCAAAAGACCAAAGAGCTTCTGACTACTCTAATTATAATATTTAATAGACAGCACAATGGACAAAGTGGCTCTTATTCATCAGACCTGCGCAGAAACGAGCACAGACCCGACTGCTTGGAATGACACATATACAAGCCTGTGTCTGATTCATGACACCAGTGCAGTGCGGAATCGAGCGGAATCGGTTTCATCTGCGAGGAGATACGCTCCTGCCCGGTTTACCTTCATATACATGTAGTTTACATAAGAATGTCCCTGTTTATGCAGATACAGCAAAATATGGGCTGATCAAAGGAAATGGTTCAGCAGGCTAGCCAAGATCTGAGGAAATTAATAAAAAAGAAATACATTTCATCGAAGTGGAGTTGGAAGTGCTTTTGTCTGCTGTTGAAAGAAATGCTGCTATTACTCAGAGGATAGAGATCCGTATCGTCACCTCAGATTTATATTTACAAACTGTGAACTGACACTAAACCGAACACTTAACATTATCTACATTCTAGTATAAGGTTCGGGTGTGCGGAAGTCTGATCATCAATGTATTTCCTATTTATATTGCTTATACTCTATAACCTTTATATTACTTAATTGCAAATCGAGCACCTTTCACAGACAGATAGAGAGATTCAACTTTATTGTCATTCCTCAATACAAGTACAAGGCGACAAAATGCAGTTCGCATCCACCAGACGTGCAGATTAGCAGTTTCAGTGCACAACTAGGAATGTTGATGTAAGATAATCCTATAATATTATATAATAAATACACTGAAATACCAGAAATGCAAAATACACAGCAACGCCGCCTATGCACTTCATCGGTTGCGTCCGCCATCTATGGAAGCTTCTAGAGCTGTTTCCGATGTAAGAATGGCAAGTTATAACGATTTTGTGATTTTCATCATGGTTTATTAGCTGTGAGATGGATCATAGCATTTCAGAGGTAGAAGCAAAGTTTGGATTTTCATGTGGATCGTGACTGCAGAAACTCTGACAAATCCTTGAACTTTTGAAAGCAGCGTGGCTGTAAAAAGACTCACACGGGTGAACGTGAGCAGCGTCGGCTGGCGAGAATCATTTCACGTGATAGACGTGCAACACCGCCTCGAGTAACATCGGGGTTCAATGCTGGGGCCTGAAGAAACACCAGCGTGAGGACTGTGCAACGTTACGTTCCCTCCCGACTGCTATACCATTTTTTCTGGTACATCTGACCAAATGTAAGTTTGCTCCAGACAGATGCATCAGAGAGGAATTTGATAAACCCTTCCATTGTGTAAATTCATTTCATGCTCAGACTGTACAAGCATCTACCTCTACCATAGGAATGAATATGGATCAGGTTGTTCCATGGTCAGACTTTAACAGGCTGGGCTTTGTTCAATTTAAAGAGAAAAGATTTTCTTCCCCCAGAATCTGCCTTGCATGTCCTTGACAAACAAATCTCTTGAAGCACACAGGCTAAATGTTGAGATTCAGGTTAAAATTTCAGTTGTACTCTGTGCTGCGAATAGTCAAGGCCTTTAAGAAGGACATTACTCATGTTTTCATCACAAAAGCAAAACAGCAGCTAATTTGTATTACTGACTGCAGTCATGATGAAGTACTTCATAATGACGCACGGCTAGAAGGCTGAAAGACTCTATGGCATGCCTGATATTTATTGTAGCATATAAAATGAACAGGGGTACATCAGAGTCTGTGAGCTTACCGGAATAAAAATAAAGGTTAAGAGGTTCGAACAAGCATGCACACGTTGTGGATTTCTGAGCATTTTACACTTTATTTGATTATCAGTAGGCTTTTAATAATGATGTTACAAGAAGCAGCCCTTAAAATCAAAAAGATTTTATTCGGTCTGAGCAAAAACAATAATGATCTTTTTGAATGTTTTTTTTATATTCATCGTCAGTAATTTTCCAACACTAACCCCCTCACTGATAACCCACAGCAACAAGTTTGGTACCAGTCATGTCACTTTACTAATCAACTGTTTATATCTATGAAATATTTCATCTTTTGCATCGTTTCCCCATTTCAGCTCATCAAATTGAGAAAAAAAAGCGCTTGCTATTTCATTTCGTTCCCTGAAAGAAATCATTTAAACTTGCAGACGTGCGTAAGGCTGTGGTCTGCCAATGCAGCACTGTGCGATCGAATCCTGTGTTTTAATGTCTTTGTTTGTTTCATGCTGTTTGTCAAAGTTTGTCAACTCATTACTCTTGTTTTTCTCCTAGTGACTACTCTTTTAAAATTAATTTGTTATTCAGAATGTACTGCATGGATTTAATACTGGGCTTGTGCACTGCTTAGTTTCTGTCAAGCAAAGAAATGATCCACAAACATAATAAATGTAAAAAAAAAACCCCTGTTATTAGATCCGACGTTGTGCCTGATGATGATACCGGGTGTAGGAAAGCACTTAAAATAAAAGAAAATCACCTATAAGCAGTGTGAATGTGTATACTGAACACTGAAAGCTTAAATAATGCTGATTGTGTGCATGTGGATCATTTCTCGGAGGTGGAGTGCCACTGAGTTACTATAGCAGTGACACTGGATGTTATTTTATACCATTTTGGTGTAAAATAAATAAAACATATGATTTTTTTTTTTCACAAAAGCACACTCACTGGCTCTCCTGGTTCGTTCCCTCCGAGGATCCGGAAACCGAAGCCTGTATCCTTCCTCCACAGAAAGATATCCTGCTCCTGGTAATCTGGCACTGAAAAGGAACAAATAACCCAAGGCCACGGTCAATTCACCTGCAGCATGACGCAAATGGTCTTAATCATTCCCACTGTTCTGCGCTCTCCAGTCCAGCAGCAGCCAGGAACACCAGTAAAAAGGTGGCAGCGGTGCTAATAATGCCATCATTTTAACAGTTGCACCTGGGGTTGGACCCAATCAGAATTACGGTCAGGTTCAATTTTTCATAAGGTCTTAGAATCGACAGGCAGGCCTGCAGCGGCAGCTATTACCCTGTGAAAATGATCCTGTAAATCATTGCAGCCTGAATGAAGTAATAATGGACTAGCAGAAATGAACAGAGTATAATGCAACATATATCTTATTTATCCAGGCTTCTCATATAGTGACAGGAATAGTAATTAATTTACATCAGTGTTTTGCAAATGAATAAAGAACACAGTGCATTGGATAACGTCCAATCCTGCTCTGAATACCAATGTCATTTTGGAATGAAGACGTCTAATACTTAGGGTACTTAGTTTGTCTGTTTGAATTGTGCATTCCCGGTGCGTTCTGGAGATTTGGACCGACGAGGAAAAAGCTAGATGTGGTGCATGCATGTGCTTATATAACATTTATCTCAACATTTATTGACTCCATGTTCTCCATGCTTGGGTGTTATTTATGATTTCTATGCTCATTGATAAAGGTTTATTCATTTTGTGCCCTGATAATGAATTCCCAGCCCTACACAGCACTAGTTTTTATTTATTCTAGCTTTTGGTTAATTACATATAGTGAGACATCAAGCCGAACCACATAATGGATTCACAGACAGGAAAGCAGCCTTAAAGAATAGACTAAAGACCCTACTGAAGTTCCTTTCATGCAGTAAACCTGCTTTGTCTTTTCATCTGGAGGTTTAAACTAGAAAAGAGAAACACCTGGTATCTACTATCTAAACTCCTACCCTCCCTGTGTATAAGCACACACCAGCAGGATGTCAACTGTTAGGTTCTGTAATGATTCTTTGCCATATGTTTCCTACATGGTGCTCCTGCTATACGTGAAATTTCACAAGACTCTGTAAGCACGTGTGGTATCCATCAGCTTCACTTCATTTGCAATAATGAACTACAGATGTGAGCTGCGAGTAAACTGACAAACCCGCCAAGGGAAATACAGTAGATTTAAATTAATATGCAAGTGCGAGCATTCAGGAGATGCTCAAGCCAAGGAGTGGAGTTAAGGCAAGAACCGTTGGCGGTTGACGTTAAGGATTGCTTGACCTGTAGATGAAAATGTTCGGGAAGATTTAAAGCATGGCCAAATACTGCTTTATTATAGTTACCGAACCTACCTGCTGTCTGACAGAGTCGTGGGACTGGATAAAGAGATTCGGGTCTGTTCTGCACACTTGAGTAGATGCAGCAGGAAAGCAATTTGGGAGCACCAGGAACAGGAGCAGATTGGGCTGCAATCTGTCCACTGTATCATCAGTAGCCTCTTTTTCCGCTTATTCTGTTGAGGGTCTTATTGTTTGTCCCAATGCCAATTAGCGCGATTGTTTTCTCCACTGACCGTCGCACTGAGCTGCTTTGGCATTTCTCCGCGCTGAGCTGACGGAAAAGGTGGAAGACTCCGAATGAAGTGGAAACCCAGGCAATAAGTACCTACATCATAAAAGGTTCAGGTGCGCTGAGGATGGTTATTGGTTATATAACTGTCCAGAAAAAAACCCCAAACAGTGAGTATTTCACAAGCCACGTCAAAATGGAAAGGACGTCCCACTAAAGAGAAGAAAAAGTGCTATACTTTTATACCACTGTGCAGAAGTGACCGAAACCTGGTAACCTGGTCCTGACTTATGATTGCCCTGATGGAAATGGATACTTGAAATTGACAAGAAATGGACTCCCCCGTCCCCAGTTCCTTTGCAGTACTGCTCCCAGTGCAGTCATTTAGAAATCTTGAAATGCAGGTCCATTACCCAGGCAATAAGAAGCAGCGACTCTCCACACCATACAAAATGGCTGCTGTTGGGAAGGAGTGGTCAGTTTTCCCCAAATCATTCCATTTCCATTATGCTACAGAAATGAGTCTCTTATGGTGCGCCCCAGCTTTTAGCTTCCATTCACTTAAGCCGAAGTCACTTAATGATACTTTGGTGTCTTTAAGCTGAACTTGGTAATTCCCTCTCAGGGCTGCTCATGCACAGCGTACAGACTTCTGGCTGGCCTTAAAAGCAGCGATCGACCAGAATCTAATTGATCTGCCTATAATTACATCTTAGTGCAGGGAGATTGGCTGTTCTTGGAGGCAGACCTCATGTTTCACTGAGCCCACAATTCCAAACCATGTTCCCACGCAATAAACAACAAAGTTAACATAAGCTGTCTCAGAAGCAACCTTCCCTCTTCCTCTTCCTTTATTTCATCTGCCAGGTCCTCTTTGATTTACCGCCCCTGCTCAGATCCGTGGGCAGCAGCGCTGCTGGTCACAGCTTCCCTCTGCTTTAAAGTGTTCAATAATGAAAGAGTTGCATAAAAGCAGGGGTCACTGGAGGAATGATTAGCTGCTGAAATCTCCAGAGAACCGCATGTCCTCTCGTGCAATCGTACTTCTCGCCAATGGGTGAAGAGTATTCCGGCTAATTGGCTGACTCGTCTGTCCAGCACGCAGAAATACGGGATCTTCAACTTCCATAAGTTATTTGTCAGAGGAGCGTGGTTTTTAGGGGCACTAGTGCGTAAAGAACACTGATACAGGGATGAGGAATAATTGGCCGAGAGAGCCGGTGCAGTATTGGTCAATTTCTGGCACCTTTGTTCTAAAGGGTCAGATCTTCGAAAAGGCTAATTATATCTACACTAAGTGTGGACAGGAAAGCACTGCAACAGAATAGTCCCTGACAGTTAAATCACACAGCCGGTTCTCACAGAGGGCTAATGGTTTGCTGAGCCATATTTTTAATGATATCTCACTGTGCTGGAGTTAAGAGAGCTAAGAGATCTAAAGGCGAGTTGTGACAACTGGCAGGCACCATAAATAGGGAAAGGTTCTTCATCTAAATGGACATTTAACCATCCTCTATGCCTGATTTGTACACGTGCAGGAAACCCAGAGACATCCAGACCATCAGGAAACAGTAAAAGAAAGAGGCACACAGGATTATGGCAGCGTTATTGATGGATATAATGGACGCACTGGCAGAGAAAGATTGTTCCGGATCCCACAGTGCTGACAACAACTTATAGTATGAAGTTTAGTGTGCCGGAAAAGCATCCTGAAAGGCATGGGACTGAGCAAGAGGGGGAAAAATTGACTACAGGTGTGGCTTTTCTGTCTTGAAGAGACCGGAAAGATATGAAAGCCTTGAAAGCTAATGCCAAGCTCACGTTTCGGTTCAGGAGGTCATTATTTTGCTTGGTAGGTTTCGATGTCATTTTTATGCTCAGAAACTGAAACACTATAACACACACTGCAACATTAGCCAAACACAAAGCACACCTGGGTGTCCACTAGTGTTTGATGTGTGTACTTTTGATTAAGTTACCGCCCACACTGGCGGTATTCAGGATTGTGATGCTACCCCATGATACACTGTGACTGCTTTACATTGAGTGCTTTACATTGAGTGAACTTAGCACTGTGGCCAAGATGAATAAAGAGGCTTTAACCTGCAGTTGGATAAGGATTGTATTCCTGAAAAGGGAGGAAATAACTTCTCGTTATTTTCCGCGATGGGTATAAAACGGAAAGAAAGAGCTCTGCTAGAAAGAGCATGGAAAGATCAAAACCCTGTTACAGAGGTTGATGAGAATCAGGAAACACCAGACATGATCAGAAAATGCACAATGCAAAGCATAGATTCCCCTCGAACACCATTATTCCTCCCTCTTCTAATGTATTCAGCCTTTTATTGACCCCATAGCTCCAGCTCCCCTGAGTACCCACCACCAAAATCCCATATTACTTACGCCTACTTTCATACATGCTCCTGGACTGCGCCCAAATTTTGAACGGATCCGGTTTCTTGGCGAGCGTGCCGTCTGTTGCCGGCTCCTGAGGGGGCAGGCCGGGCAGCGGCTGGGCGGGGGGAGGCGGAGCCGCCGTCTCTGTGGATGGAGCCTGCGAGGAGTGGAGAGGCGAGTCTGAGGGAACGCTGCGGTGGCTACCCTGGCTGTCTTTTCTCTCCAGTGGCTGCTGTAGGCATTCAGATGAGAGGATGAGAGGATGCATGTGGAGATTAAGTAGGTATGAGTAGAGTGAGAATTGGAATACAGATGAAAGAAGATGAAAAATAAAAACAGTTCAAAGAGCAATCTGGTACGCAAGCTGAGATACTCAGGTACACAAGTACATGTTTTTATAGCTCAATTTGATTGAAGTACACTCAAACAAATCCACTTGACATTTTTTTCTCTCAGCATATCCGTTCTCCAATATGTTTCATGTGCATCCAGAGCTAGAGCTATGGGGAATAAATTAAAGGAAAAGAAAACAGTGGCTCTGTTGTGCTGCAGGTGCATTTACTTATAGAGACTGATCACCTTTATCCAATAAAGAATCGTATTCTGTGGCCTTCAAACCAGATCTCAACCCAACTGACCACATGTGGGCGATTCTGAAGTGACCACCATGGCAACACCAACTCAGGGAATTTCTTTCCTCTTAGAAAAACATCAGTACAGTTTTAGAGTCATGCGCAATCGCATCTGTATGTTTCTGCTACGTAGGCGTGAAGCAATTTTCCATCCCCAGCCTGAATCCTTTTGAGGCCCGTTTGGGATGAATAAAGCGTCCAAGGCTGGCTTACAGACGGAATGAGAAAGATGATATGAAAAAAAAAATCCCCACACATACAGTATCAAGATCACAGTTATTGTTGTCGCTGACTGTACACACACACCTACTTGAATCCAGGCAGGCTGAAACAATTATCTCGTATCTGTGGAGGAAATCCCGTCAGAGTAGACAACAGATTGCCGGACGCAGCGCTGCTAAAATTAAAAAGACATCTCTGCGTGCAGCAATGTGCCGACTGAGAGCTAAGATAATCATAAAGCGAGAACGCAAGTGAAATCGAGATACTTTCGTTTTATGACTACAGATATGCATATTAGAGCACTAGATAACCAACCATGACATTCTTGGCCATTTCTGTGCATATTCTTCATTCATACTGCTGTTCCATTGCAAAATACACCGCAGTACCAGAAAAACTGGTATAGCAGTGAATACTCGGTAGCCCCCCCCATGAGATCTTGGAGGGAACGTTGCACAGTCCTCACGCTGATGTTTGTTGAGGCCCCGGCATTGAATCACGTGAATCACAGCTATCGCGTGAAACGATTCTTGCCGGCCGCCGCTGCTCACGTTCACGCAGAGTCTGTTTACGGCCACGCTGCTTTCATAAGTTAGAGGTTTTGCCTGAATTGTTGTCGTCACGTTACACCCTTGAAATGCTCGTACGTGAAAATCCAAACTATTAAACTGTATTGAGAATCGCAAAATCATGACAACCCGCCATTCTGATGGTGGAAACAGCTCTAGAAGCTTCCATAGATATCTATTGCTTTTAAACATTGTTGTGTAATTTGCATAGGCGTTTGCATAGGTACCAGTTTTTCTGGCACTTCAGTGTACATTAGTGTCTATGGAATGTAGCGTAATGAATACGATGTCTTGCTGTAACCAGTAATGTTTTTTTCCTCTTGACTCATTTACATAAAGAATTTTATACTATATAATAAATGTAATAATTTAATACTCTATAGTTTAAATTTCATAAATGACATTAGTTGCAAGAATTCTCCAAGAGTAAGACTTACATAATTTCGCTATGTAAGAGGCACTGCTTATGGTAAAATGTAAACCCTCTGTCAGGATTTACATAACAGCTTAAGGCATTTCCCCCCAAAGGGACAAAGTCTTTAGGGTGTTCGATTTAACTTTGTTTTCTAAGCGTGTAGAAAAAAAACGCTTCTTTGGATTAAAGAAGTTATAGGAGATCGATTTAACCATTTCCCTTCTTACAGTCTACAAAGAAGTGTTCCCTGAGTATTTCAGGGAACGTAAACCCCCCCGATGTAGGGTTCTACCTACAGGCTTCTCCCAAGAGACGAGCTGAAGAAGTCTGACATCCCAGAGGAAGCTCTAAGTGATTTTCCCTGAGACTGTAGAAAAAGGCTTGTATGGGTGGATAATCCTTCACGGTTCTTCCAGAACTATAAACTCAAGACTCTTTTAGATTTTACATATTTAAGAGTGTAAAACAAAAAGGTTCTTTGCATAAAAATGGCGTCTAGCTTTCTAAAGGAACTCATGTGGAGAAGGTAAATATGCATAGGACATTTGCACGTCGAATATTTTAGGGAACTGGTGAGGAAAGTGTAGAGGAGCTTCTCCACACAAAGCTTCTTTGGGTGGTTAAATCTTATTCACTTGTATTATATTATATTCTAGGTTAAATTACCCTTAGGATTCTTCACTCATTCCTCCAGCTAAAGCTTTAATAGTCCTGTGGAATAACTGAGTCTTTCCATCCAAGTGCTTTTATGTAACCATGAACAGCATGGAACAGTGGTGTCGCCTGTTACAGTATGCATATGTACATTTCTGTCATTATAGATGTCTACGAAATATAGGTCAGACATAGGCAGCTGACATAAGCGCTACCTTTAAGTACACAGTCCTGTAGGGGGTGCTCTGGAGCTCTTCCAGCTCCGCTCCGTCTTTACGAGACGTTTCAAAACCTGGCGTTGAGACGAACGCAAACAAACCCTCCTCCCAGCACATCAGAAGCACAGCATCCCAAGATTCCTCACACTGATCGCTGACAACATCCAAACCCCTCCAATTATCTCTGGCACACACTATCTCAGCATCACACACACACGCTTACACACACACACACACACACACACACGGAGACGGAGCGAAAAACACACTAACAGGATGGGAGCTAAGCAACAGCAGGTTAAACAGCAGAGACAGAGACAGAGAAATAGAAAGAGTGAGGAAATAGAAAGTGGTTGAGAAATCTACTCACCAGTTTTGGGCTTTTCTTGGCAGGAGCCACCCCTAAAAAAAGAAAAGAAAAAAAAAGCAATAGATGGAAATGTTAATATTGCACGATTAAATGTCACCTTCCCAACAGGCAAATCCAGACAGAACAGATCAGACTGTAGCAACAGCCTCCTCTCTCTCTCTCTCTCTCTCTCTCTCTCTCTCTCTCTCCTTTCACTCTCACTCGCTGTGGTGAAAAATAAATGAATAAAAAGCAGCGGTCTCGATCAGCATTCAGCACTCAGAGCATCAGAGCAGGAGCAATCCACTACACCCGTACAAAAAACATCCCTTGCTCTACTCAATGGCGTGAAAAAAATAAAGCTCGAGCCCGGACAGGTTCTAATCTATTACCCATGGAGAAGGAATCCAAGCTACTGAACATTAAATTATAGGCAACGCTCAGTTCTCCTCTTACTGAGACCATCTTCCAGCATGCCAGCTCCGCGGTCCTCCTCTTCTGAAGGCTCCCGAAGCTACAGACTCCGCTTCGCTCGTCTTTTCTCCTCCCTCTCGCGCTCCTGCCTTTCGCCCTCCCCCTGCTGTGCATCCATCACAAGCTCGCTCTCTTTCATCCTATCTCTTATTTCTCTCCCATCCTCACCGCCGGCACCACAGGGACGCACACGTCTCCCTCCCCCTTTTTTCTCAGTCTGGGTTTTGACACATGCACCGTAATTGCGTGCTCATAAATAAATGCTTTAAATGGTATTATCTCTCGACGCTAACAAGAATACGGAAATACCCAGCAGTACCCGAGGCGAGGCGCATCAGTAGTATAACAAACCCCCTTGTTTTTAGCAACACAGCAAGTTCAGGGTTAAAGCACTTTTTCAAGTGAATAATCGGCCAAAAATGATATTTAGTGACTGACTGGTGCCTGAAGAGTTCCTAAGAAATACTGTCGGGACATAAAAATGTTTATTGGTCCATTAAATCACAAGTTCATTCGCAGTGAAATGGTCTGCCTTTGACCTTACAGCTCTGTGTGTGCGAGTGTGTTTGCATGTCCTGATTCTATCTATTCTATCTAACAAGAAAGTGCTTATTGATTGTGAACTATCCCAAGGGCAAAGCATTGCTGGACACACACACACACACACACACACACACACACGGCAGCTCTTACTATCGCAAAGGCTTTTTCACATTCCATAAGTGCCTTGGTCTGATTTCATTCATCGTGTCTATTGCTTGTCCTGCTCTTCAACATAATATATTTATAGAGTGCTAACGCGTATTAGTGCTGTGTAGCTTTTAACCTTGGTGATTTATAATTCATACGCTTTCGTGCTGTATTTACAATTATCGGTTTTGCTGATAAAGAACAGGATACCTGCTCAAAAGTTTTGGCTGAATACTTTTATTTATGGCCAGAGTGAGTTGGATACCACCAGAAAACTGAAGGGGCAAGGCCAAGTGGGTGATTCCACAAAGCTGAGGGGGTGGAGACTGGTGGATGATACCGGAAAGCTTAGGGGGTGGAGCCAGGTGGATTATACCAAAAAGCTGAGGAGGGAGGACCTCGTGGATGATACCAGAAAGCTGAGGAGCGAGGACCTGGTGGATGGTACCAGAATGCTGAGGGGACATGGCCAGGTGGGGCGCCACCAGAAAGCTGAGGGGACATGGCCAGGTGGGCGCCACCAGAAAGCTGAGGGGACATGGCCAGGTGGGCGCCACCAGAAAGCTGAGGGGACATGGCCAGGTGGGTGTCACCAGAATGCTGAGGGGACATGGCCAGGTGGGTGTCACCAGAATGCTGAGGGGACATGGCCAGGTGGGGCGCCACCAGAAAGCTGAGGGGACATGGCCAGGTGGGTGCCACCAGAATGCTGAGGGGACATGGCCAGGTGGGTGTCACCAGAATGCTGA
>JAOTRJ010000001.1:5634841-5649025 GCA_028564905.1 Leptodoras praelongus | reverse complement strand
AAGATTGGCCACCAGGCTGGTCCAGTTTAGCCATGAAACCTCCCACACTAAAATGACAGGTGTTTCAGTTTCATTGTTTCATTGTCTAACCCCTGTACATATATATATATATATATATACAACCTGCATTCTCACACTTGCACACACACACATGGAAGTGGATAAGTAATCAGTCAGGGTTATGCTATGATTGGATTTAACTGTCTATTTATTTAAAAGGTCTATAAACCTATTTTAAAACTCGGTTGATACTTTGTGCTCCTGCCACTCCGGGAAGCGATAAACTCCCCAGATCATAGTGATGGTGGCGCTGTAGTACATGTAGTACATTTTGACCCACATCTTTTACACCTTGTATCTAATTCATTGGCTAAGTAGAAACAAAGGTATTGTAAACAAGAAGGATGCCACATGCCAGTCAGTGCCACTGGGATCAGACAGCCGTAACTGTCGGCTGCATGGATTTGGATGAAAGCCGAAGGCTGTGATTGGGGCCCTGGTCATTCATACATAGGGAAGGGGATAACGTCAAGCAACTGTTTCTCAGGGTTAGAACCGAGCTTTTCCCGTGGAACTTGAACAGTGTTTTCATTTGTGCTCTCGTTTGTGTTCTATGCAGCGGTGTTTAGAGCCTATAAATCATAGCTTGTGGCAATACCAGGCTCAGATACATTAAACATCTTGTTTTTGCCTTAAGGGTCTTAAAACTTCACAAACACACAACCATTTCAATATTATTATTCATCAAATCAGAAGTGATGTTTCGTGCAGCTCTCCTTCTACTCAGTGTGAAGTAATGTGTTAATCTGTATTCTGCCTCATGTACGCCTGTTCTCTCTGCTTAGCAAAGTGATGTCAATTACAGCTTCAACAACTCTGATAGGGTGGGCTCATAGGAGGAAACCCAGCATCATAACAGAGATGAAGCTGTTCTCTACAGAGGAATGGGCTAAAATTCCTCCAAGTCGATGAGCAGGACTAATCAACGGTTACTGGAAGTTGCAGTCATTGCTACAAAACGGGTTCACACCAGATACTAAATGCAAAGTTTCACATACGTTTCCCGCTCACATATACAGGGGTTAGACGATGAAACTGAAACACCTGTCATTTTAGTGTGGGAGGTTTCATGGCTAAACTGGACCAGCCTGGTGGCCAGTCTTCATGAATTGCACATTGCACCAGTAAGAGCAGAGTGTGAAGGGTCAATTAGAGGGTCTATTTGTTAAATATAAACAAATTTAGAAATTCATGGCTGCAACATACTAAAAAAAAGTTGGGCCCGTAGCCCATGGAGCTCAGAGAGCAAGATTGGCCGTGCTCTCAGGGTGGGAGGGGCAACATACGTTCTCCCTCCATGTCAATCAGCGCGACACTGTCCAATCATGGGCGTCTGTGAGATCATGCATACAAGAGGTGGGTGGGAGCGCTGTCCTGCAAGTGCGCTTGACCGTTACACCGAAAGCTGCATGAGCAGCAACTTGAAAAGAGGCGGCGGCTTGCATCACGTGTATCGGAGGAAGCACGCGAAGGCTTCGCCCTACCTGACTGGCAGTTCGTCGTGTGACATGGGGGGGGGAAGCACTGACCGGTGGGAATTGAAGACAATTGGTTGGGACAGAGGCAAGATAAGACTGAAAAGCTTATACAGGGAAGACTGGAAGGTTTCACAATTATCAGTGGAACTGGTAACAGGTGTGGTTATCAAGACTGAGTATCAAAGGAGCTTCCACCAAAGGCTTAGTCTTTACAAATGAGGATGGGTTGCGGTTCACCACTCCCAGAGACTTCATGTGTATTTCAGCAGGACAATGCCAGGCCTCATTCTGCACCAGGTACACCAGCGTGGCTTGACAGGCATTGCTTTGCTGGATATAATTGTGAAAACGGCTATATTAATAAAAAGAGGAACATGCTGCTCGGTTAAAAATCTATTCTAGCTAGCTAGGGGAAAAACTAAAAAGTTGTCAAAAATGAATGATGAGCTTATGGTGAGCTTATGATGAGCTTATGAGCGCTGACTCATCAATGGTCTGCTCTAGTATCCTGGCAAGAAGGATAACCAAATTCAGCACAATTCGGCTCACTGAAAACTGAAAACAATAACAAAATGTAGCATTACTGATTTGCTAGCATGTCAAGATGTCCAGCAGAAAACTGCTATGCAACATGGAAGACAGGAGAGAGAGAGAGAGAGAGAGAAAATCGTCTGCACAAAGCTTGTGAAAATGCTACTAAGGAATGCCAAGGTAGTGTATCCAATCATCAGCGCTCCATTTGACTTGATTGATTTATTAACTGTAACTGCAGCAGCTGTTTGGACAAAGTAAAAATCCATGAAATTATCATCGCTCGAGATATTCAAGAGCAAACAGAGAGAGAGAGAGAGAGAGAGAGAGAGAGTTCAGAGACAGTGATAAATGGGAACCCAACTGTGTGGATTTCCTTGCGGAGCTGAGATGGTCTGCATTCATAATATAGATGTGTAGCTGAAGAAAGATAAGAACAACATCCGAGAGCTCCAATTTTCCATGGACTCAGCAGAAACAGTTCATGACCTCGGATAACCTTTAATTGCGTCTAGGACGGATCAGCATTAAACTCCTGACAACCTGGTCACCGGATTCACTTCTGACTGTAGCTAAGGTTGAAGAGGTGCAATTTGAACCACTTTAGTTTGACTCAAGCTGAACTTTGGGGAAAATTACCTGGGAATGTTATTAGCCAGAATTCCTGCCAAGTTTCCTACTTATTAAGAAAAACCCAAACCACAAAACCTTGTCTCCAATTTAAATGTTCTCCACTTGGTTTAGGCAAATTCCTGCGAGTTCCTCTGAGCAAATCGTTCCGTCTACTTGCTCGATCGCAGTGACAACAGGCTGAGAAGTAGAGATGGGAACGAGACCACCTATATCTACTCAGAGTCACGACCATGACTTTGGGATTTTGGTGTGGTTAGGGCTGAGTCTTTGGAGGCGTCAAGACCGAGACGCAAAAAAAAGTCTGTTCTCGCCTACTTTGCCAACATTATATATCAAACACCAGTCATAGCACCAGTCTATATAATGTGAACTAAAGGACTGAGTTTTAGAATTTAGAATTATTTTGAGACTATGGAAAATGGAAAAGTTTAGCATTATCACTATGGTGGGGAAAACAGGTCTTGAGGTGCCCTTTTAAAATTACAGCCCTAACCCTTTCTGCTCTGATCCGAGACCAATTCAAGATCAAGTAGAATTGCTTTCACGAGACCAAGTACTAGAAAAGCTGGTCTTCAGACTGGTCTTGAGGCCAAGACTCAATTCGAGGACTACAACAGTCTGAGAAGGTCAGCCCAGACCTACCTACCATCCCTGGTCCACTGGGGATCCAAAGACGTTCCTGATTCAAAGACTCAACAGCAGCATTTTAAAAAAAACAGACCTTTTCCTGGATAACGACATGACTGATAAAAGTCTCCATCAAAAACATTCCTCCACCTTTAACAACGTTCTCAAAAAGCTTCACTTTCAGTGGACGGGAGGTTAAAGTGCAAGGTTTAAAAAAAACAGCTGAATCTACCAATTAGCTTTATCTCAGAACTGTTATGTTGAGCGTTCCCAAATATTTTAACAAGTAACCCTGAGTGACATTCCTCCTCCCAGCCTGCTACAGCGCTAGAACTATAAATACCACGATGCAAGTGGCCAGGATCGAGATTGTCCAACATGTACAAGTCCAAGCTACACATTCATCAGCCATGTGATTGCTGAGACAAAAAACATGTACTTCTCATAAAGAAGTCATACATGATGCCACGAAACCATCAGGAACCACATCAGAACCATACATCAGACTCTATTAGTAAGCTCAACCTTAATCGTGAAGAAGCGGCACTGAACTCCAGAACGTCTCCAAAATCCAGACGCATTTTTCTTCAAAATCTGGACTGCGAGACAGAGTTCCTCGTTCTGCCCCCGTACACTGACATCATGGAGAATTCCAGACACTAATGCCAGCCAGTACGGCGAGTGTAGTGGGGCGGTAAGAAGAGGGAGGGAGCTACAACAAGAATGATTGCACACCTGAGATGCAATAGCACAGCAGCAGAGGGGTAATAAAGCTCCCCAGCAGCGCTACACAAAGAGAACCAACATCTAAACAACAAAGAACTCAGGAATAGTGAATATCCTCCCTAATTAAATACAGGAGTATGAATACAGTATAACAAATGATTCAGACAGACAGATATAAACAACATCTTTCAGTTATTAATATTGCTAGGCAGTTAGGGTTAGATTTTGGAGAACTCTTTCATTTTGCCGTGCACATATATTACCGTATATGGCTAGTATGACAACAAAGCTTTCTCCTTTTTAATGATTACAGATTCCCCTCTTATCCCTGCATAAACGGGACGTTTAGTCGAAACACAGCTTGACACTTACTGTAGTTACGTAATTACTGTTTTTCTAATGTGTTATGCAACCACTGAAAAATCAAACGGTGTGATGGTCATCCATACCACGCAGTTTCTGATGTATGCATTTAATAAATAAATAAATAAAGCAGCTTTTGATTCAGACTTTTTTTAGTGCATCATTTAAAAAAATTGTATTTCACTGGTTTCATGCAGTGCATCTATTTGGATTTCATGATTCATGATTTCTGCTAATAACACAATAAAAATCATAATAAAACCTGCTACTGGTTCATTTAACAGGGACTCAATAGGAAGCTAACCATGTGGCGGGAGCGCAAGGTATTAAATCATATTGATACAAGTCAAGAGCTTCAGTTAACGTTCACATCAATACCTTAGAATAAGGGGTTTCAAAGTCAATCCACAAAGGGCCGTGTGGTGTGGGTGCAGGTTTACCTTTCAACCAAGCAGAAGCCTCACACTACTGAAAGTCCAGATCCACTGATTAGATTCATTGATTAAACCCAGGTGGAATGAGGTGTGGCTTCTGCTTGGTTGGAAGGAGAACCTGCACCCACACCACACGGCCCTTTGTGGATTGAGTTCGAGGCCCCTGCCTTAGAGTAAGGGACAAATGTGACATCAGTGATTTTGACCGCGTGATTATCGGGTTTTCTGGGATTTCATCTCTAAGAAAAAGTCTGGTAGGAAAAAAACAAAAAATAAAAAACCCTTGAGTGAGTGGCGGTTTTAAGGCACCTTGCTGATGAGAGAGGAGAGGCTATGATGACCACTCTTTACAACAGCGGTGAGCAGAAAAGCATCTCAAAATGCAGAACATGCCGAAACATCCGGTGGACGGGCTACAACATGAGGAGATCACACCAGGATCTAATGCTGTCTGCCAAGACTTGGTATCCGAGTGGGTGAGCAGGTGAGGTTTTTCCAGTGTGAATAGAGACATAGAGAGATATTTACCGGAAAACTTTCCATCAGCATCTACATCGAGAGGAACCAGTTGAAGTGGCTCAGACACCTCTTTCAGATGCCCCCTGGACGCCTCCCGGGGGAGGTGTTCCAGGCACGCCCCACCGGAAGGAGACCTCGGGGAAGACCCAGGACACAATGGAGGGACTATGTCTCTCGGCTGGCCTGGGAACACCTCGGGATTCCTCCCGTCTGGGCATCTCTGCTTAGACTGCTGCCCCTGCGACCTGGCCCCGGATAAGCGAATGAAGATGGATGGATGGATGGATGGATGGATGTCTCTCAGCACCTGTCGCACTGCTGTATATTTGTATATTTCCGGTTTGTTTCTGGCATCTTGTTTCATACTTTTAGTCTTTCTAATAAACTCAGTTTACTCATTTGTCCAGTGATTTGTCGTAATTACGTCCACCAAGCAGGTTATATATTTGATGCGGTTTTCTTGCTTGTTTGTCAGATTTCCAGCAGGATTACGGAAATCCCACAAGGCCGATTTTCATGAAATTTGGTGGAAATGTGAATCATTGGGCAAGGAAGCACCCACTAAATTTTCCAGTGGATCCGCAATGCGATATGCTATCGACATGACATATTTGTCATGTCGTAATTACAGTGAATGGTGTGGACCTTGTGGAAAGACTGCTATTGTTTGAAAGTCTTGTGAAGTGTTGCTGTGTTTTGCCTGTAAAGGTTGTGTGGGTTCAGATACCTGTAAGTATGTACAACCTCAATTCCAATGAAAAATCCACTATGCTACTTTCAGAAGGTTTTTTTCAAACAACGTTTCTGCTCCTGAGATAAAACATAGCCTATATACACAGCGGCTGTTGCTTTTCTAGCAATGTGTTTTTATAGTAAATATAACCTCCATAAATACTTTAAAAAGATGTTTGGTGCAAGTACTGACATTTTTCTATTCTAATTCTGCTAAGCAGATTATCAGAAGCCAAGCCAACGTATTCCTCATGCACCCCCTTCAAACACGCAAGCAGGGAACCCAAATCGAGATGAAGCCCATCCTCTCAGACTGAGATCTTAGAGCTGAAGCTCACGTCTGTGAGGCTTCATTCAATTTTTCATGATCGTGACCCAGTGAGTAATATCGGCCACTCGAGCTCTCTCGGCAGGCTTTCCGCTCTGGCGCTATACTTTTCTCCTCTCCCTTTTTCCCTGCTTTCTCGCTGTACATATACATATTTTCTTCTCGATTAAAATTTCCATTACGCCACCTTGACTACCTTCTGTCTGTCATCATTTTTATTTTATCATTATACTCAGATCTGGGTAATGAGATGCCTGGACCAAGAATCAAACAAAAACAAACATGTAAACGGCATGAACATACATGATTAGCTTTTTAACTATTAGCTAACATTATTAGCTTTTTAAACAAATAAGCTTCAACATCTTCAAACGCAAGGAGATCGTGGAAAGCATGTGTTTTCATATTTTAATAACCTTTAGCCGAACCCCAGGAAGTGTATGTCTACATCCCCCACAGTGAGTAGGTTCTCTATAATCTTCCATCTTCCTGATGGCTCCGTTCAATCTGTCACAGATCCACACTCTCTCTACAGTCCCCTACAGTGTTTTACATTTCCCCACAGCTTGCTATACATCCTCAAAGATTATACATGTTTTCTTACAGTTCTTCATGTTCCCTGTGGTTTCTTACACTCTTGTTTGGTTCCTAGGGTTCCTAGGGTTGTGGTTTCCTATACGTCCCCAAGTTCCCAATAGTTCACCATGTTCCTTATGATTTCATCGTGGTTCTCTAACTTTCCCAAGGTTTCCTACACCTGCTCATGTTCTCCGATGGTTTCCCCAAGCCCACTACAGCTCACACGTGCATGTCCGTTATTGGTTTTCCAAGTGTCCACTAGCATTCCCCAGCGCTTTCTGCACTTCTGTGTGTTCAAAGTGGTTCCAAACATCTCCCTAGCTTCCCTACACTTTCAAATATTCTTTGTGCGCCTTACAGTTTGATTTACTTCCCCAAGGCTTCCCTATGCTTCTGTGCAAGTTATCTGGGGATCACTACAGTCTTCCTTGCTTTTCTGCAAATTCACTCTGGTTTCCAACATCATCTTATACTCCATGGTTCAACCAATTCCTTGAGTGCCTTTTCACAGTGTGCTTTACTTCCCCAAAGGCTTCTCTAGAACGTATTCCAAAGCACTTCTTAATTTCCAGCATGTCCTTCGATGCTCTCCTATCATTTCGTTTAAACACTCCAGCACTCCATATACACTACAGTTCACTCTACTTCTGCATGTCTCTTATGGTTTCCTGGACTCCTCCAAGTATCCACAGGGTTCGCTAAACTTCTTCATGGTTTAACACCATTTCCGGACATGTTCTCCTCACGTTCCTTAACGTTTACTCATCATGGGTTCTTACACTGCATGATGTTTCCTAGGGTTCCCTGCAATGCTACACAAGTACCTGCAATTCCTACAGTGTCATCACAACAAGATGAAAAGCAAGAACCAGCAGGAACCCGTTGTTAAATGGTCTTCCAGTGGCTCCAAAAATGTGTTTAACAATCTCACACGTTCAGCACAAAAGACCAACAAGAATCCTTGAATCCTAAATCGAGGCACGACGTGGTGAACATCTTTTATTCATTTGGCAGGATATCTGGTATCTGGCATAACAAGATGACAAGCTTGTCATCCCAAGCATACGCTTTTCCATCTGAAAAATCATTTTGCCCCAGCAAATACAAATCTGCAGCTGTTTTCAACATGCAGGGAAAGTTTTGTTTTTTTTTTTCCTCGTGCAGACGGAAACATCTAAAACCACTACAGCTTCTGAATGTCTATGGAACAGAATAGGGCTCCGGGCCTTTTTACTCTCAGATCAGCTCCAAATATGTAACACCGCAGGTGTCCAGGAGGAGCTACCGATTCAGGTTCAAGCTACACAGAAGCGTATAAATCTTATAAAAATTATGCCGAGCCTGAACATCTCAAGACATCAGCTAGTAGGTCACAGCGGGACAAGATCCTGAGCATTCCTCAAAAGTTGTAACAAACCTGTTGAAAAACAACAAAGTGAAAGCATGATTTATCACTCAGGCACTGGGGCTGCTCCCTCAGGTGGAGGAGTTTAAGTATCTTGGGAGTGATGAAAACAGTGAGAATCTGAAATAACCTCTGGGAATTTTATATTGCTCACGCTTTCCAAAGATCAATCATTTAAATCATGTTCAGTTCTGCTCTAGACGTATCTAGATGTAATACAAAAAAAAAAAAAAGCAGTTATGGCTGTATCTTTCCAGTTGGATCGGTAAGGACGGTGTAAATCTCGTCCAGTAGGTGCTCTCAGATGTTGCTTATTTTGATAGATAGTGTTTTAACTGTCTATCATCTTTCTTCATTGTAATCCCGAGCCATTCTGAAACACCATGTCAAACTACCTCGGCGCAGTAAAGCTGCTCCAATGAGACATCACTCAAACTTAGCTTGTGCCACCAGCACGGAAGGTATCACACCTCAAAAGTCCTGTCACTGATGGATGTTTTTCAAGTCTCTCTCCTTCCTTTTGCCTTCAGGCTTCAGACAGTTCACAGAGCATCTCAAAACCTGATGCCTACACAAGTTTTATACTAGCACCATTTCAACCAGAAATTAGCTTCAGTTCAGAAAACATGAACAACGTGTACCATACATACAGCGATATCAGCCATTCCTACATTGTGGTTTTCTGCTCTGTTTCATGTTCCCTAAGGCTTAAACTGGTTTCCAGCACTATGAGGAATGGGGAATATTTGCTAAAGAGCAACTGGTTCTCCGCATTTCCATAGACTATCCATGCTCCCTGTGGTTCTCTGCACCTCCCCGTGTTCGTAAGGTTCGTCTGACTTCCCCAAATCTCATACAGTTCTCCATAATGTTCCCTTAAGGTTCCTTAGACTGCCCCATATCACCAGAGTTTCTTGACATTTCCCAATGTTTCCAAGGTTTGCTTGACTTCCCCATATGCTCTATGATGCTCAACATATCCCTATTTTTCCAAAGTTAGCTAGACCTCACCATATCACCTATGCTTCCTGACAAACCCACATATTCCTGCAGTTCCCCAATCACCTACTGTCCTGTACATAATTCCCCCCAAAGATTCCCCCCAAAGAAGGTGAGTTCCAAATTGTTCCCAAAATGTCTCCCTACCCTTCCCAACCTTCCTTAGGGTTACCCCCCAGTGTTCCCTATAGCTTGACAGACCTCAACATGAACCCTATGCTTTCTGAAACTTTGCCTCATTAACACATCCCCCTGTTCTCCAATATTTCCTAGCATGTCCCATATTCCATAGAGTTCCCTACAGTTCCCTGCTCTCCCCACAGCTCTACAGTCTCTTACACACCCCATGGTCCTTGTGGCTCTCTGAGTATGATTCCAAAGTGAAAGTCTCAGAAAGCATGACGTTAGACTCAAGCAGCTGAAGCAAAGGACAAATCCATGCTTGTAACACCAACATGAGTATAACACAGAAGTTACTACTGGACTCCCTGAGCTCACAGCTCTCACCCGAGTCAGAAACCCGGACAGCCCTGACACCCTGTCTTTGCAGAACTAATTCACACCAACATGAGCAACATCAAAGATGTGGGTGAGGTATCTGGCACTTGGAATATAAAAATACACATTGGGAACTGGCCAGTTTGTCAATCCAACGTGAATTAGCCAGCATTTATTAGTGTTTATGACACATTTACAATCTTTTAATATAATCCAGACATTAAGAACTTGCAAAAAAACAACTATGCACATCAAAACAGAAACCACAGCGACTGGACCAGAGTGAAAGAGGGATTTGGCACACAGTGAGTCTTGTGTTTGGAAAAAGAAAGGCTGTGGGATGAAGAGGCTTTGGGATGGGAGCCCATGTTGACTGTGACAGACAGGCCTTCTGGCTCAGCGAGAGAGGGAGCCATCTGTCCTAGCAAAGGGTTAATCCACAAACAGCCAGCCATCGTTCCAGCATTTTCATCCCAAAACCTCCTAAATCCAACACGCATCCAAATCAAAGCCTGATCTACTCCATATCAGCCTGCTGGAGCACACAGACCCATGTGCAGTGGCATGATTAGACATTTCATGCTTATTAGAACATACATTTACACAGATGCTAACAATGTGCACCATTAAAACCACTGCATGACAACGTGTATTATTCCCAATCTGTGCTGAATTAGGCTGAGCGCTGGAACTTTCTTCTATTTCAGTACCATTTGAAAGCAAATAGAATATAATTGACTACTTTCAGACATGCAGAGGGTGGAGGGAAGAGCAGACACTAAGCACAGACCTGTAGGCTACATACAACTCAATTACCCAGAAAGCTGGATAAAATGCAGTCCAGACACAAAGATGCAGCTCTTTATCCCAGTGAATGCACATTCTCTAAAGGCAGAAAAAATAAGACTGAGTGCACGTCGGCTGCAGAGAGGCAGTGTAGTGGGGTTGAGGAGGGGTTGAAAGATGCCGACATCCTTGAATCTGTCCTGATCGCTTGCCACCCAGCGGCAACACACACATAATGGCCTCCAATATGTCACTGATCACGGCTTAACTCGTAGCAATGGCAATCTACACACACGCACACACACACACACACACACACAAACAAAACAATGAGTCCTCACTCAGCGCTTACATGGCTGGCTTGTACACCAAAGGCACAGACTGTCTTGCACACCTCACGTCTCGCGTCCATTTGCATCCACCACCATACCGCCTTCGGCTTCTTACACACCCCTTCCTTCGTCCATCCTTCAGTCTCTCCATCTTTATTACACTCTTTATTATTCCCGACTCCCCACCCCCACCCGTCAGACCCCGGAAGCCAAACTGTCATCATCATCATCAAATAAGAAGGGAAAATAGTCCGCACCGATACCTTACAAAAATCTCAGCTATCCGTTTGCCTGAGACAATCTAGGGAAGAAATGGCTCAAATCCAGCAATTATTTCCTTCTCTCGAGAGCATCGGGTGCTCTGATTGCAGCTAGCACTGCCCAGTCTGTCCCTCCTCCTCCCTTTCTTTCCTCTCGCGCTTTCCCTCTCCCTCTCCTCCGAGCCAGTCGGCTAGTCCGGCGTTGAAGCTTAGCCAATGTGAGAGACTTGCACAGCAAACACCGTCTGACAGAGAGAAGCTCGCTCACCCACATTCGCCCGCCCACTTCTCTCCCGCTCTCTCTCTCTCTCTCTCTCTCTCTCGCGTGCACGCTCTCGCTCTCGTCCCCCACCTCTCGCTCAGACACACATGCTCCCTCTGCAAGCAAGGCGTTCTCATAAATCTCTGTCTCACACACACCAGGCATGTGACCAAGCAAATAGGCAGTCGGAGAGGGAAAAGGTGGACCAGAACAAACATTTCAAGGAGACGAAGCAGACTGAAGGCTTGCTGCGCCCACAAACCCTTCCTTTGTTTTCCTTTAACCTAGCCAGACCAGGGCAGTGGGGCATGGACCAGAGGCGTGTCCTAGTCATAACATCTCAAGAACCCCATCAGTACAAAGCTGTTATAATTAGTCTACGTGACAATTCTCATTATCTCGCCTAATTCTCGATTCGGACGCAAATTTTCTATAGATGTAGCTCAGACAGCAGTTTACGTTCTAAGCACTACTTACCGTTTCTATGGTAACAACTTACACAGGAAACTATATGGTGGATGTTTTGCGTAATTTAAGTCTAATAAATTCAAAACATCCAATCCTCGATAGGAGACGTTTATGTATGTTTATAGACGTTTATAAGACGTTTATGTGTCAGGGATTTGTCTGTGATATAAGGTGAATAAAGCACTCTGGGACATGCTTTTATATTATAAGAAAATAATCGACTTCATGCTGCTACCAGTATTAACTGTTTTCCTATAACGGCATATCACATCGAGTGTTTTACTGCCCTGAGACTCAGACTCGGTGTTGTGTAGCACATCTCCTGCATCATCCTGTCTACACTGGGTTCCACAAAGATTTGCTAGATGGTGAAAGGTCCTGCTTTTAATGTGCAAAAGTCTTCGGCACCTTTTTGTACAGACATAACAGACAAAGAAACAGAATGAAGGCTGCTGGGTTTTGCATATAAAAAAAAAAGAAGCAAGTGACAGTAACACTTACAGATGATTTCCTTATATAAATAACACTGCACACATTGTGAAACACCTGGGAACGCTGTTTAAGAAAAAGGCACACCATATATGGACTTCCTGTAGTGTATTACTGTTCACTACACTTTATTTAGTCGTGTTTTCTTTTATGTAGAAACATCTGCATTATTCTGGAAGGCGTCTTTGCGTGTGCCTTATTAAGACGTCTGCATCGTACTGTACAGTAATCAGCTGTAAGTTTTAGGAGAATCCGCCACAGCTCTTCTGGAGACTTTGACAGTCACACTTACTTCTTTTTTTTGCATGCAAACCCCAGCAGTAACATTTGGAAATATAAACTTTTTGCACTGACTCAATAATGCAGCAAAAGTTATACCTAAAAACAATAGGGGGTCTAAGACTTTTGCACTTTACTGTATAATTGTGTTATAATATATATACACACACACTAAATAATACTGTTACATCGACTACTGAGTCACACACGGGTTCATTCCTGTCTGTCTTCAAACACACGATCCGAGCTGCACCCTGGAGAAACTAGGCCACAGGTACCTACTCGAGTATGGCGTATCCCCTGGCTTCTGCCTGGCCTGCTATTTTTGGGGTCTGAATTATGATTCATCTGTTATCACTGCACAGAGCCGGCTCTGAATCTGGAGCTCACCTTGGGACAGAGATCCTTTCTATAAGGTTCAAATACTGAAACGTTATTATCATGGCGACTGTAAAAACTCGTACCGAAATCAGGCTCAAAGTACGCCCCGGTGTTGTCAGGATGCTTTATCCAGGCGCTGCTACTGCTTCCTGACATGCAGATGTGACAGCATTGTCTGCGACAGTGTGTAATCGATCAGATCAGCACCGGTTTAAGCGCTGATCCCAGGTCAGTTCCTCGAAGCGGTAAAAGAGGCGCTGGAAAATTGGATGCAGTGCAAACCCCCTCTCATCAAGTCGACCCATGACCTCTCTGGTGCAAAGCAACGAGATGAACAGAGTGGTGTTTAAAGATGCATTCTTCCTCTTTTGTTCTGGAAAGCTGTTGTGCGAAAGAGATGCTTACTCTCAGGCTGAAGAAGTTACTTCTGAATGCTTTTCACTTGCAAATTAAATTGGGAGTGGGATTTAGAGCTAGGAATGTTGTGCCTCTGTGTGTGTGTGTGTGTGTGTGAGTGCGTGTGTGTGTGTGTCTGTGCGTGTGACAGACTGACAGTTCTACAAGAAATAAAATGTAAAAACATTCCAACGTTGGCTGGGCTTTACTTTTTTTCTGCAGTGAAAAGCCCTTACAACTAGCAGATGTTCAAATATTATGAAAATTAGATCATTAAGCACTTTCTTTATCAGAACTTTTTATTCCTGAACTTTCCTTCCACGGCGAGCCGACACAGATACGCTGCCTATACAGATTATTATTAAAGAAGAGTCATTGTTTAATACTGATACCCAACACCAATGTAATCTGAACTGAATTAAGACTTTATACTTTATGAAGTACAGTACAGGCCAAAAGTTTGGACACACCTTCTCATTCGATGCCCATACGACTATTTACATTGTAGATTCTCACTGAAGGCATCAAAACTATTTAACATAAATTTGAACAGTTGTCCAATAGGGCTGTCGGCTGTGTAGTAACCTGACTTCTGCACAACACAACTGATGGTCCCAAC